>WNWU01000109.1:2719644-2748250 GCA_012654045.1 Ptyas mucosa | reverse complement strand
TATCTATCTATCTATCTATCTATCTATCTATCTATCTATCTATCTATGATAATCTATGAATAAATTATTGTGAAGTACAATCTTAATCCTGTTTGTTGCAAATCTAACCTAGAAATTTCATGATATTTCTGAAGAAGCAGCGTAGAGAGAGCACTGACCAGGATTCTAATAGAACTAGACTACTCAACTGGAAACCCAAAGTTTTTTTTTTCACTTGTTTCGTTTCATGGAGTTCCTCAGAATGGAGTAGTGCTTAACAGAAGTGCTTCAGGTCATTGAGGAACCTGCTAGATCTAATCATCTTAAAAGGTTTCTCCTGCCTGCAGTGGTTGATGGCCCTAGTTACATAGGTCCTTATTCCTTTTATATGAAGGAGATTTTATGATGTTATCAAGACTTACCATTTGCATGTTCTCAACAGACTGCTAATATACCCATTCCAGAACTGTATTGTGTGTAGGCTTATCTTCTCAAAGAAACCCTATACATGACCACACATATCAATTCATTATCTACTGTATGCTAGTTTGAGAACATCAGAAGACAGGGCTAACATTGTAGCTCTTCTCTTAGTAATTCTGGAATGACTCGTTTTGTGTGTAATCCACCTGAAAAGAATTTAAAAGTTAAGAGCAGAGACTATACAATACAACAGCAAAGCAATGTTGAATTTATCTTGTATTGCTCCCACTTTTTAGAACAAGAAGTTCTTGGGCATGAAAAAGGAGCGCATCCAGCAAAACCAGGTATTTATTCTAATATTCACACTTCACACAATCGCTTGGCAAAGAAGGAGAAGGAGTTGACAAACTGAGCAGAATAATAAGGCCTTGAGCATCTGACATTACTGCTATTCTACAATCTATAGGCTTGCTCTTGGCTTCAATAACAGGGATGCACCATTCTGTCCTTATTCATAAGTAAGCATGAATTTTTCTTTGTTGGTGATGGTGGGGGGGGGGGGAGCGGGAGGGCATGCAATATGTGTAGAATCTAAGCCAAAAGCAAGCTTAAGAACTACAACCCAACATTATCCTTTTCTCCTTTTCCTCCGTTGAAGTACGGTACTTTAATTTCTCTCCAAGTCCAAAGAAATTACAAGATGTGTCATGTTACGGTATATTTATACTTGCTGCCCTGCTTTGCATGTGAATGCTTTTTCTAAACCTGCAATTTAAATAGCCTTGTTAACTTGGTTGCTAATAATGCCTTTGCTGCTATTCCATCTTTTTCTGAAAAGGTGGTTATGCATTTTAACATATTGAATTAATAGAATTTCCCAACTATTGTTAGCCAAATAGCTTAAATAATGCATTTGACAATTAACAGTGATTAATATTTTACTTTCTTATATTTATGTCATTTTTTTAAAAAAACAGTAAAGCATATAAATAGTTCACATGAAAAGAGCTAGAACGCTGAAATACCAGTGTTTCTTTCAGGGATGCCTGCAAGGATAAGGTCAAAAGTCAAGATTGTGTCTACATCCATGTGATCAAAGCCTGCCTCTTTTTAAAATGTGAAAAGGGGTGGAGTTTTGATTGCACATTGGCTTTTTTGATCCCTTTCCCTGCAGACACACCTGGTTCCATCAACAACTTTCAGGGCTGCCCCTTGAATGAGCCCAATGTGAATTTCCTTGATATAAGAAGAGTTTAAATGCAATGATGATCTATAGCCGATTGACACATTTGGAACTCTTTCCTTCGGCACCAGCAATGAATATCTTTGTGCTACGTATCATCTTTTATTGCCACGGAGAGCATAATATTAAGTAATATAGTAAGAATTAGTTATATTGCAAAGTAAATGTAATTAAAAGAGGCTTTGGATAGATGATGTCAGAGAATGTAAGCTGTAGCTGTTGTCAGGAGGCATCTCTTTTTATGATTTATGGAAACTATCCATGTGCAAAGAACCAGTATGTTCCCTGTAGTGAATTGCAAGTTGCAGTTTGCTATAAAATAAATATTTAAATATAGAGAATAATTGGTAAAAATTACTGTGACTCTCATATACTTGCTAGTATTTCTGTGCCATTACAATATAGCCAGTAGAAGATAGCAGATCTTCTACATATTTTTTAGAGTAGGTTTATCCAGTGGTCAATATCAACCCCCAAGTGTCAATGGGACTCTCTATTATTATTACTATTATTATTTTTATTAGTAGTAGTAGTAAAGGTTAAGGTTCCCCTCACACATATGTGCTAGTCGTTCCCGACTCTATGGGGTGGTGCTCATCTCCATTTCAAAGCTGAAGAGCCAGCGCTGTCCGAAGACTTCTCCGTGGTCATGTGGCTGGCATGGCTAAATGCCAGAGGCGCACGGAAAGCTGTTACCTTCCCACCAAAGGTGTTCCCTATTTTTCTACTTGCATTTTTCACGTGCTTTCGAACTGCTAGGTTGGCAGAAGCTGGGACAAGTAACGGGAGCTCACCCTGTGACGTGGCACTAGGGATTCGAACCGCTGTGAACTATTGACCTTTCGATTGACAAGCTCAGTGTCTTAGCCACTGAGCCACCACTTCCCTGTGTAGTAGTAGTAGTAGTAGTAGTAGTAGTAGTAGTAGTAGTAGTTAAATTAGTATTTATTAAATTATTTTATATGATAAATATTTGGGGATTAATGAACAATCTGAAACTTTATGAAGTTAATGAGCTGAACTTTATAGTTAGCTGAAGAGTTTGGGAACTGCTGTTTGTCTACTTCATGTCTTCCATGAAAAGAAAGAGCCTTGGATAGTACAGTGGTCTAAAGCCCTGTTATTAACATCAGCTGCCTGCAATTATTGCAGGTTCAAATCTCACCAAGGCTCAAGGTTGACTCAGCCTTCCATCCTTTCTAAGGTAGGTAAATTGAGGACCCAGTTTGTGGGGGCAATAAGCTGACTTTGTATAAATATACAAAAAATATGAAGGCTATTGCTTAGCGCATTGTAAGCCACCCTGAGTCTCAGGAGAAGGGCGGCATATAAATCAAATTAAAAAAAAATGAACTCCCTCTGATCACATTGTCTCTGAACTTGAATACAAATTTAGCAACACATTATGGTAATATGGCTTTCTTCTAGCCAAATTTAGTCTTGGTGCCAAAAAAGATTTTGCACCAAATTTCATACTTTATTCTTACTCATTTTGTTAAAAGATTGTAAGCTTTTACACTGCTGTGATAATCAATATATAATTAATGTAATATTACGCTGCAAATAGCTCTGTTTAAATATTTGTGTCCCTACTTCAAGTACAGATAGAGGTCAGCTACATATATAGATTGCTGCTCTTTAGAGAATGACTTACTACACTGATTATTGTGTTGTGTTATCAGTTGTCTCCTATCTGATGGGTAACTGAAGAATACCTATGAATACCAATGTAATGTATTAACTTAGCTAAATTTGAATAATCTTTGCATTAGTTTAAAATGAGGAAGGTAAAGAGAGTAACATGAAGGAAACCCTAAATTATCTATTTCTATATCTATCAATCACAAACAGAAGTAATTGGAATTATATTTTAAAAGTCATTATCTATTTCTATCTTTCTTTCACTACTTATCTATTTTGCTAGATCTCTAATTAATTGCTTGTGGAAGATGTTTAGTATTTTGGAACATCAGGAACTTTATTTGCATTAAAAAGACTATTGGTGCATTCTATGTTTTAATTATTTAAATCTAAAAAATTATTTTCATGCAACATAGCTGCATGAAAAGACAAGGCTCTGCCTTCCACATTTATATTTACTTTTTTATTTATGGCTTATATTTTTACTCAATAAATATTAAACTGTTTGATGTGCCCCTCGTCTGCAGCTGTAATCAATATTTCAAATAATTTTAGAAGTCTGCCATGTTGCAAGAATGTAAAATGGATACTAACTGGAGATAATCTGTAGAAAAGATCGCGTTAAAACAATAATATCAAGTCCCAAGGCAAAATCCAATATATTCAGTTTTGGCATTAAAATAGATCAGACTTTCCTAATGGGCACCCTCCAGCTATCACTTTTATTCTGAACCTGTGTCCATTGATCTTCTGGTTGATGGATTGTCAGAAACATAATCCAACATATTTGAAAGACATTTATTCAAGAAGACTAGTCTATATCTGGAATAATAAGTTTAGACTAGCCCTTTTATCTTGCAAGAAAATAGAATGACAAAAATCTAATTCATAATATCTATAATCTGCCAAAAATTCCTGTCAGCTTCTTTATATCTTAAAAGTTTCCATTTTCACTTATATTTTCTCAGATATTTTGTAGGCTAGATTAGGGTAATTCAACATGTACAGCTTGATGTCTGTGGAGATTCTCAGTCATCCAGGTCATGGTTACTTTTTCCAAAGGCAACTGGACTTTGTTTTTCCTTGAAGACGTTTGGCTAGAATTTAAGAAGCTTTTTTTTCCCTTTTGATTTGATTTATATGCCGCCCTTCTCTGGAGACTCAGGACGGTTTACAATGCGTTAAGCAATAGCCTTCATACTTTTGTATATTTTATACAAAGTCAGCTTATTGCCCCCACAATCTGGGTCCTCATTTTACCTACCTTAGAAAGGATGGAAGGCTGAGTCAACCTTGAGCCTGGTGAGATTTGAACTTGCAGTAATTGCAGGCAGCTGATGTTAATAACAGTGCTTTAGTCTGCTGAGCCACCAGGCTCTGTTTCTTGGATGAGAAGCAAAATGTCTTCAAGGAAAACCAAAGTCCAGTTGTCTTTGGAAAAAATACCTTTGGAACAAGGTGTACAGTTTGTTTTTACAAGTGAAATATTTCTACATTAATTTAACAAAAGTGTTTTTATATGCCCAGTGTATGCAACATACATTATACAGGTAGTCTTTGATTTACAACTCATCACTTAGTGCTCATTCAAAGTTACAACAGACCTACTTTGGGAGTACTTACAACCCAGATTCAAAGTTCCAATAGTCAAGTCCCCTCCAAGGTCACATGATCGCTTGGCAATACACCCAAATTGATGGCCATTTGCAGGATCCTGTGATCACATGATTGTTTTACAATCGTTTGGCTGAAAACTGGCACCTATTTCCTGCTTTCTGCAAAACCACGCCCATAGAGAACCATGGGTTTGCTTAATCACCACCACTTAATGACTGCCACTAAAAAGGTCATAATATCAAGTTGATCATGTTTTAATATACTTTATAATGTACGTCCGTAATGGGCAGATTCTATTATAGTCATATAAATAACTACCTGTGTCGAAAACAGCCCCAAACTCTCAAAGTATGAAGATTTATATAGATGTACTTATTTTTTTTCTTTCTTTTTCTATCTCCATGCTACCCAATAGAAAGACCAGAAAAAGCAACAGCTGAACTCAAAGTTGCAGGTAAACATATAGTATATGTATATAACATATAGTACATACATAGTATATGTAAATAACAAACCACAAGAACAGTGTACCTGATGGAACTTTAATGTACCCAGAACCTCACCTGATATACCTACCGAGCACCATAAAAACTAATTATGTTTGTCCCATTAAAAGATCTAAAAGTGTCAGATATTCTATTTTTATCACTCACTTCATCTTCAAGGTAGCCGCAAACTTTAATCACTTACTTGAAATTATCTAGCTGTTAGTGTCTGGGAGGGTAATGTAGCATGTGGAGAGATTATGCCAGGCTGCTCACAGTTGAGCAAATAGAGACTGAAGTTGCATTAAAGTGAGCTGGATGGGGGGTGGGGGGGAGAGGTAGAATGAACAGCTTTATGGCAAACTGCCAACTACCTGCTGTTGTTCTCAGCAGGAAGTATCAGAGTGGCAGCCGTGCTCCAGCTCTGCACCTTAGTTAATTTCAGTCTGTCTTCTTGTATGAAGTCACAGTTGATTGACTGTATTCAGGGATGCCTGGAAAAAAATGGATGCTGAAGAAAGACATCTGTGCATATATCAAATCACTTGGGATATGATTCAATCCAAGTCCATAGAAGAGCATGTAAATGTGCAAAATATAAGATCTGTTTTGTTTCCAACCACACTTAACTTCCCTGCTGCTGACAGACGGAAATCATAAGCTTGTTTTCTCCAAGAGTTTGTGAAACAACATGCAAATATCCAAGTCCCTTAAAGTTTAACCCCTATGATTTGAACATTCTTTGTAGATGAGAAAAAAGCAGAGAAATCTTTGAGAGAAAAGAAGGAAAAACATGGTAAGACTGGGGTTGGCCTTTGTTTTTTTTTGTTTTTGGCCTTCTAAAAGACTGCATGAAAAGTAATTGTTCTCTGAATTTGCTAATATCTTTCCTTCCTCACTTACCTTAATATTAACAAAGTGGATTGTATGAGCTTCAGTTTAAATATTGTATTTAAACAATATTGCTCTTGCGATCTGGCGAGATCCGGCCATGAATGGTATGAATGAGTTTTAATGTTTTAATGTTTTTAATTTTTAATGTTTTTATTAGGATTTTAAATGTATTGTGAGCCGCCCTGAGTCTTCGGAGAGGGGCGGCATATCAATTGAATTACATTGAAATTGAAATTGAAAATATTTAATGTTTTTCTCTTTTCTTTTACTTATACAGGAAAAACAGTTGAAAAGACACCCTTGAAAGTAAAACATGACAAAGGTATGTATGTATGTATATATGTATCAGTGGTGGGATTAAAATTTTTTTACTATCAATTCTGTGGCCGTGGCTTGGTGGGCGTGGCATGGTTTGGTGGATGTGACTTGGTGGGCGTGGCAAGGGAAGGATACTGTAAAATCTCCATTCCCTCCCCACTCCAGGGGAAGGTTACCGCAAAATCCCCATTTCCTCCCAATCAGCTGGGACTCAGGAGGCAGAGAATAGATGGGGGTGGGGCCAGTCAGAGGTGGTATTTATTGGTTCTCCAAACAACTCAAAATTTCTGCTACCAGTTTTCCAGAACTAGTCAGAACCTGCTGAATACCACCTCTGGTATGTATGCAGTGGTGGGATTCAGCCAGTTCGCACCACTTCGGGAGAACTGGTTGTTAACTTTCTGAGCAGTTTGGCAAACTGGTTGTTGGGAGAAATTATTAGGATAGAGAACCCGCTGTTAAATTACTTGAATCCCACCACTGTATGTATTTATGTATGTATGTATGTATGTATGTATGGATGGATGGATGGATGGATGTATTAGGTTTCTATCCAGCCATTCATTCAAGAGTTCAAGGCAATCTACACAAACCTCTTCCTGTGAAGTAGGTTGGAGTAATGCAGAGCAGGTTCAGAATTACCCAGTGAGCTTCAGTGGATGAACTAGATTAGAGCAGGGGTATCAAACTTGATTTCATTGAGTGCCACATTAGGATTGTGTTTGATCTTGGGGCATAGCCAGGGTGGGGCTTTCCAAGCTCCGTTTTCGGCTGCAATGGCTTCCTTCAACCCTCTGCCAGCGAAAACAGAGCTCAGGAGGGCTGCATGCAGCCCTCCCATGCTCCATTTTCACTGGCAGAGGCACTGCAGACCAGTCCTTCGCTGTATACAGGGTGGCCCCCTGGGCCAGATCTAAGCACCCCACAGGCCGGATCCCCACAGGTCAGATCCGGGTCTTGAGTTTGACAGCCCTGGATTAGAGTCTTTGTCTCCCTCTTCTTATTACAGCAATATACAATTGTCCTTACAAACCATAAATCTAGAGAGTTACTTTTAAGAGAAGAACAACAAGCTTCTAGATTTTTGTTTGAAACTGGACTGTTGTGGTATTTAGCTTTTCTAGAAATCAGTTAGTCCTCTGTAAGTACTGTATTCTTGGAATTGGTTCTGAAAGATCTAGGACAGGGATGCCAAACTCAAGGCCTGGGGGGCAGATCTGGCCTGCGGGGCCGTGCTGGAAACAGCAAAGGACTGGCCTACGGTGCCTCTGCCAGTGAAAATGGAGCTCTGTTTTCGCTGGCAGAGAGTTGCAGGAGGCTGTCGCAGCTAAAAACGGAGCTCGGGAGACCGTTTTCACTGGCAGAGCGCTCGTGCCACCACAGGCATCCTTGACACAGATGATGTTGAGCTGGTCAGTCCACCCTGGCTACGCACGCCCTGGCCCCCCAAGGTCAAACACAACCCTGATTCGGCCCTCAATGAAATTGAGTTTGATACCCTTGGTCTAGGACAGTGATGGCTAACCTTTTTGTCATCGCATGCCTGGAATTGGGGGCTGAGGAGGCATGTGTGCCCACACCCATAATTTTATACATTCCACCCCCACATATGCATGTGTGATCCCCCTCCCCCCTCCTGGCATGCAATGGTCCAGTAGGCCCATTTTTCTCTCTCACCTGGCTCCAGAGCCTCTCTAGGAGTCTGGGGAGGGCAAAAACTGCCTTCCCCACCCCCCCAGAGGCCCGTTTGCCAACTTCTGGTGGGCCCAGAAGGCCTGAAAATCACCTGACCAGCATGCGCATGCGCGCCAGAGTTGAGCTCGTGTGCCCACTGATATGGCTATGCGTGCCACCTGTGGCACACATGCCATAGGTTCACCATCACGGGTCTAGGAGAAAGATGTGGAAAGATAGAAACATCGTCACTCATCCTTCATCATGAGTGAGGACCTTTGATTCCATGATTTTGTGATCCAAGGAAGTTTTCCTTCTAGCCTTGTTAAAGTCTCATGGATTTTGATTAAAGGCTAACTAAACACTGTGAAATATGTACAGTTCTTTGAAGAGAGTAGCTGTGCACATAATGTGAATGTTTATGTATCTATATATCTATTTCTATGTCTGTAACACTTGTATTTAGAATCCAAAACAATTAAATATTTTTTTCTGTTTAACAGTTCCTGCAGAAAAAGCAGTCCATTTTTATTACAATATGACTACAGGTAATTGGTGGTTGGTTTCCTCCTCCTCCTCCTCCTCCTCCTCTTCCACCTCCTCCTCCCTTTACTCTTTAAATCCAGTGTCTATTAAGATTTATTATTAATTGTTCACTATCGAGATCCATTAATCTTAATGAAAAACCATATTTTTACTTGATGATTAAACTCATATGTGGCTATTTCCCAAGCCATAACTTTCTACTGTTTGATATACTATGGGGGGGGGGGGGATTTGTCCAACTTGAGCAGGGACCCGGGACCTTCTCATAGTGATCCATGCCCTCATTAACACTTGGTTAGATTTTCTGCAGCTATTCTACAAGACCATTCAGAAGCTTTAGGCAGTCCAAAATGGGGCTGACGTAGAATCTGGCACTCACACATGGGCTCTCTATTGGCTTCCTTAGGTTTTCAGATATGATTTAAAGTTTATGGCTTGGCAGCAAGTTAGTTTCAGGGCTGCTTTTACCAATGAGAATCAACCTAACCAATTCAATATTTTTGGAAAAAGTGATACTTCCTCCCCACTTCTACATGGTATAGGACAGTGATGACTAACCTTTTTGTTGTTGCGTGCCAAAAGTGCGCATGTGTGACATTACGCACATGCGCCTGCACCCATAATGCAATGCGTGTGTGAGTCCCTAAACCCCGTGCATGTGTGCATGACCCCCTGTGCTCCCCCCACCTCCATGTATGCACACACGACCCAGCCCCCACGCTCCCCGTGCCCCATTTTGGGCCTTGTAGGCCTCCCTGCAGCTCCTGGGAGCAAAAACAGGCCGTGGGGGGACGCACCGCACCCCCCCACTCCCTGTTTTCGTTCTAGTAGGCCTCCCTACAGCCTCCTGGGAGGAAAAACGGGCTGCGGGACGGGGCATGCCGCACCCCCTGCACCCCATTTTGGGCCTAGTAGACCTCCCTGCAGTTATAAAACATAATGCAATGTGCACATGACACCCCCCCATGCATGACATGCCCACCCGTGCATGCACGCACATCTTTTACATGCGCCTCAAACCCCCCCTCCCCATGTATGTGCAGCAGAGACCTGAAAATCAGCTGGCCAGCAGGAGACATGTGCACATGCGCGGTGGAGCTGAGCTGGGGCAACGGCTTGTGTGCTTGCAGAGAGGGCTCTGCATGCCACCTGTAGCACACATACCTTAGGTTTGCCATCATGGTATAGGAGGCTAAATCATGTTGCATTTCTGTAGCAGCACCAGTTTTGGGGAATGGTCTCCCTCTGGAATGTAGGCTAGTTCTGAAGTTGACTGCCTTTTGGAAGCAGCTGAAAACAAATCTCTTCTGGAAGGACTTGGAAGTGGTTTCCATGTGCCTGAAAAGAATATTCAAAGATGGACAAATAAGGAAGCCTTATGGTATCACCCAGGAGGGTTTCTTATACAACTGTGCAAAAAAAAAAAAGTCTTTCATCCCATTATCAAAGACATTCATAGTCATAGCTGTTTTGAGTTTCAGTATGATGTAACTTCAAAAATGCTGCCGAATTAACTTAATTAAATAGCAAAGAAAGCAATTGAAAGAAAGCAAATTAGCAAAGAAAGCAAAGAATTAATTGATTAGCAAAGAATTAGCAAAGAAACTTGCTCTACAGATTCTCTCCCTGTTTTTGAGATTTTCTTTCTTTCTTTCTTTTCAGAAAAAATTTCAAAAGCTGCAAAACCAGGAAGTAAGTTAAAGGCCTTGCAAATATCTTTGATTTTCAAGTGACTTTAATTCCTTGTCAGGACATGTAACTCGGTATCCACAATATTGTTTCGCCTCATCTTGTCAGATTAAGAAAGAACGAACAATTTGCCTTTGAAAGCTAGTTAATGAGGGAAAGCTCATTTTACATATTTTATAAGATTAAACTAATCTTGAAAGCAGTTGCATTGTGAAGGAGAAAAGATAAATTAGTACAAAAAATGTGAACAAGACATCCTTTTTCATACATTTTGTGTTGCCACCTGCACAAGTACAAGAGGGGATAGTTCAAAAAAATGATTTCCATATAAGTCAGCTACCATATATCAAACTTTTTCCAACAGCTGTGTAATTATTAGAATAATGTTTTGAATTCTGCTCTTCTCTTTGGTTGTAATAAAAATGTAACTCCACAAAAACACAGCTATCCACTCCTTCCCTTTCCAGTAATTGTGTTATAGATTATGGCCATCGCATAAATCTTCAGATCTCCATCTTCTACAATTTGCTTTTGAAGTTTAGGATGGGAAGGATTTACATTATTATAGTTGTAGTACAATGATTCTTTAATACCAAGAATAAGACTCAAGTCAGTAAAATCAATTTGTAATTCAGTAATTCACATAACGGATGCCGTGGCTCAGTGGCTAAGATGCTGAGCATGACGATTGAAAAGTCGGCAGTTCAACGGTTTGAATCCCTAGTGCCGTGTAACGGGGTGAGCTCCCGTTACTTGTCCCAGCTTCTGCCAACCTAGCAGTTTAAGCATGTAAAAAATGCAAGTAGAAAAATAGGGACCACCTTTGGTGAGAAGGTAATAGCGTTCCATGCGCCTTTGGCATTTAGTCATGCTGACCACATGACCACGGAGACATCTTCGGACAGCGCTGGCTCTTTAGCTTTGAAACGGAGATGAGCACTGCCCCCTAGAGTTGGGAATGACTAGCACATATATGCGAGGGGAACCTTTACCTTTACCTTTTAATTCACATTCAGTACAGGTTAGAATTTCAACTTCCACTAATTTTTTTGCAGATGAAAATTGTGCTCATGAGAGGCCAAAAGCCCACATGAACCCATTTTTAAAATTCTAAGCTATAATTCTACTAAATGGAAGACTTGCTTTACATTCTTAGAATAATTATTAGCCTTGACTTTATTATCTTCTTTCAAGAAAGAGGGGTTCTTCTTTTGGGGGTGTTTCAACTCTTAAAAATGGACCTGCATAAACGTAAGAAAAGTTCAGATTAGCTGAACAGAATCTGTGTACTGATCACGCTAATGACTGTCCATGTTGATGCACTATTTTTTGATTGAAAGACCCTTGATTGAAAGATTGAAAACCCTTATTTTTATCAATGAATGTGAATCAAATGGCATGTTTCCATCTTACTAGGAAGAGGAAGATGAGTTGTATATACTCATCATCTTGAGTTATTTGTAAAAATAATAAAGACAGAATATTATTATTATTATTTGTAAAAATAATAAAGACAGAATATTAATTAATTGGAATGGAAAAACACCTAAGTAGGTTCAGTAGCTTACTTCTTCCCCATACATAGGTCCCCTGCATGAATGATACTGCTGAGAGCAGGGTTGTTTTGTTTGTGATGTGAATTATTATCTTGATCTTGTAAGTTGATTGCCCCAGTGAGAGGGAAGATGTCTTCGCTGAGAAAGTTTCTTTTTAGGGACAGTCTCCTATCTGAACCAGTGTATTAATGAGCCATAAAAGAAATAAAAAACAAAGAATTCTATTGCTTCTAAGCTTTGTTTATGGCCAATTAATGGTTTTGGAAAGTCCTTTATGGCCTGGTTCACATATGCAAGCTGCAGTGTTGACCATTTGATGTGATGCATCACTTGTGTATTCACTGAACATGATGTAAATTTCTCTTGCATGAGGCTGCTGAAATACCTACCATTGTTGTCAGGCTTTCTCTAGCAGGCTGGACTGGATCTAATTAAACGGGCATTGAGAATCCCAGAATTTCTGATAAGGTAGTTTAATTGTAGAAAAATTAAGGGGCCATTATGAAACAGTGACAGCATCTTGCATTTATCAGATGCAAGCACTGTTTATAAGGTTTCATGTTCACATTTTTTTGCATCTGTTTCTTCTACCCTTTCTAAAAGCAATTATCTTGGGTGGGAGATACAATTTCCATCTGTTTCATGTTTTGGTAGCCAGATCTGGTATTTGGCTGTGTGAGAACCCTTACAGTTGTTTGCTTTCATCCAGAGAATACAAGTAGCTTTCTATAACCACATTCTGATTCACCTCAGAACAGAACAGTGAGAGGACTGTTCTGTAGCATTAATGTTTCATCCATGAACTAGAGATAAGTAAAATAACCCCCAGCATAATTATCCTAGGATCAGTGGTGGGTTTCAAATTTTTTTACTACCGGTTCTGTGGGTGTAGCTTGGTGGGCATGGCATGGCTTGGTGGGCGTGGCAGGGGAAGGGTACTGTAAAATCTCCATTCCCACCTCACTCCAGGGGAAGGATACTGTAAAGTCTCAATTCCCTCCTGATCAGCTGGGACTTGAGAGGCAGAGAATAGATGGGGGCAGGGCCAGTCAGAATTTTTACTACTGGTTCTCCGAACTACTCAAAATTTCTGCTACTGGTTCTCCAGAACTGGTCAGAACCTGCTGAAACCCACCTCTGCCTAGGATGTTTGAGCTTCAGTTACAACCTATTGGTTTCTATAAGAGATGTCAGGATGAGAGCATATCTGTGATATATTGTGGACTTTATGTTGCATTATAACCAGCAAGTAAGATTGCTGGTTACAAACACCTAGAGGGAAAAATTAACAATTGAACAAAGAAAAACTGGACTTTATCCAATGCAGAAATCTAGGGAGCAAGCAATAATGAACATACTGACAGTGTTAAATCAGATTTACCATGGTTAACATAGGAACTGTTGGACTTGTTCAATTATTTTTAGCTAAATGTTTATAATTAATACCTTTTTACTCCATTTTGTTGCTTCTTAATGATAATTCAATTAATTAACACTTAAATATACTAATTACCTGATAGTGGTTAAAAACACCTCATACATCCCAGACAAGACTGTGAATATACTATACTGTTGGCTATGTACAGAACCACCCATTGATAGGTAGGTCATAAATGATGAATTAGATTAAAGACAATCTGTTGGAGAAGGAAATAGCAGCCTACTCCAGCAGTTTGCCAGGATAGAATATTCACAATCAGATTTATGTCAACATGATATTAGAAGATTTAAGAGCAAGTCACAGACATGCGCACAGACAGTAATCATGATAAGGCTGGAGTAGAGGTAAAAGCATATTCAGCTGTTAAATCCCCAGAGGCAAAAAGGAAATTTAGTGCTGCAAAAAATATGTATACTATTTGTACCTGGATTGTCAAAACAAAACATACTTGATGCTGTCAGAATAGAAATGTCAAGAAGCAATTACTGGCAGACAATCCTGGCAAAATGATGTCCATTGGGTCATGAAGAATTGGAAGAGACTGAATGATTGAATAACAATACTAATTAGCAGCCATGTCCTTTCTCTTATTCGAATAATTGTTGTAGACCAAAATAATGTGTACAAGTTATGTTTTACTGGTGACATCGATAGCACTGGCAAGCATTCAAACAGTATGCCTGGAGAAACTCCTGCCAACCAATACAAGGCAAGAGAAAATGAGTAAGAAGTCCCATTTTAATTCTATGAGATAATGGTATAAATAGTAATTTGGTTAAGACACACGTGCAGATTTATACCTCCATATCATATGGAGTACTGCTCATGGAGAAACCCATTGCCACAATATTATTTCTTTTAATAACAAATCTATTATGGACAAAACATCTAATATACTTTGCAAACTTCATACCAGCATTCCCAACAGATATTCAAAGGTATACTGCTTTGAATAACTGCTTAACTGCTGCCAATGCAATCTTTGGCTTGTAGGGTTGTAGAGAGTATCTTCTTTGGGATTTTTTAAGGAATGTCTGGCATGCATTTGAAAGGATGAAAATGATTTGAGCATTATTAGGGCACTAAAAATGTAGCGTATTTTACTTCTGTCTGTTATTTTGGATAGGGATGGATACCCTTGGCCTATCCATCTCAGGACAGGCTTCCTTCTCCCTCTCTAGCTGCCCATGACACTAATGAAGCTCTTCCTCCTTCTCTCCTTCACCGAAGGCTGCCAATCTCTTTAGATGTCATTCTTTAAGAAACCACTTCTTTATTTTAAGTGACATGCAAAGGTTCAAGGAATAAAAAATGCCATAAAGAACATGCCCTTTGGTCCCGCTAGATAACTTCATCAAAGATTGGGCATAGGATGTAAATTGAGAGTGGGTTTTTGGGGTTGTGGTTTTGTTTCTAAAGGGCTACCTATTTATTCTCTTGCAGCCCAAATGAACATTAAGACCAGTGGTGGGTTTCAAATTTTTTTACTACCGGTTCTGTGGGTGTGGCTTGGTGGGCGTGGCTTGGTGGGTGTGGCAGGTGTAAAATCTCCATTCCTTCCCCAATCCAGGGGAAGTTTACTGCAAAATCCCCATTTCCTCCTGATCATCTGGGACTTGGGAGACAGAGAATATAATGTGGCGGGGCCAGTCAGAATTTTTACTACTGGTTCTCCGAACTACTCAAAATTTCTGCTACCGGTTCTCCAGAACTGGTCAGAATCTGCTGAAACCCACCTTTGATTAAGACTGATGTACCCATGACATCATAAGTTGCCAAAGGCTTATGACAAACTTATAACATCAGATGTTTGCTGGTCTTTTACAGTGACAAAGGGTGCCTGGTTATTTTGGATATTTTTTAAAAAAATAAATAAAATGATCCTGTTCTCAGTGGACCAGTTAATCAAAGTGAACTATGATCTTGTTTCGTGACACAGTGTGTTAATGAACTCTCCATCTGCTTTGCCTTTGCTGCCAAAGTACTTTGCTTTAATGAAAGATGTCTGCTGAGTGACCTGCTCCTGACCCACAAGCATAACTCATTACATATTTGGCTCAAGATGGAATTGCACCGAGATATCTCTAATTAGCAACATTTTTATATTCAGGTCAAGAAAATTTAACAGTCTTTCCTAGGCAGCTGCAAGCTATTTGACACATCAAATATGATGACCAGCATCAAAAATGTGCACCAAGAAAAAAGTCCCATTTAGAGGACAAGCATTTAATTGCTAAAGACTTAGAGCTGCATTAATAAGACATGCATTTGAGCAAATCCTACCACACCTTTTCTCTAATTTCATTTTGCCTTGTAAGGAAAACTGAAGCAAAAATATCTTCATATTACTCCCCATAACTGAAGCTCTATTTGTGGAGGGCGCATGCCCGCAGATGTACACAGACATGCACGTAATTTGCACATCTCCTTGTACAAATTGTATAAGAAATATGGGCATGGCACACAGGAGACAACCAACAAAGCAATTTGGTTAATGAAAAGTCTGATGCTAGAGCAGGGGTGTCAAACTCAAGGTCCAAGGACCGGATTTGGCCCATGGGGTGCTTATATCTGGCCCGTGGGTCGCCCTGGAAACAGCAAAGAACCAGCCCATGGTGCCAGCCCTACCGAACTCTGTTTTTGCTGGCAGAGGATTGCAGGACATAGTCACAGCCAAAGACAGAGCTCGGGAGCCTGTTTTCACTGGCACAGCGCTCAGGCCACTACAGGCACCCCCAACACAAGTGATGTCAAGCTGCTCATTCCCCCCCTGGCCACACCCCCCCCCCCCCCCCCCCCCCCGAGATCAAACACAACCTTGATGTGGCCCTCAATGAAATCGAGTTTGACACCCCAGTGCTAGATCCTTGAGCCATTCTTCCATTTTCCTTCTGAATATTTTCTCACCCACTGACATCCATAGACATTAAGGCAAAGGTTCCAAATCCGGGATTGGCATTGTCTTCCTGCTGCTTGGGGGGCAGGAAAAGAATCAGGGGAGAGCTCACTCTTTTCCTTCCCCTAAATCACAGGCTCTGACAGCCTGAAGACCTGGCTCTGCCAGTTGGTCTGGAGACCCAGTGCAAGAGTACCGTACTGGAGGTGGCTACTGGGATTAATTAGCTGACTCCACTGTCCCCCTGTGCTTCCTACTTCTTCTCCCACTCATCTTTTAATTCAAATTGTTGTACTTTCATCGTTTATTTTTGTTTTATTGCTTTACTATTGTTACATTTACATTTTAAAAATCATTTTTACTATTGGAAGCCACCCAGAGTAACCCCAGGGTGAGATGGGCAGCAAATAAATTTAACAAATAAATAAAATTAATAAAGCAGGGAAAGCAGGGCAGAGGGAATTTCCATGGAAGCTGGCAGAGTGGATCACCACCACATTCAGAGAAGGCAGCAATTATTGAACATCGTAGTTTGTATCATTGCAACTCATACTATACTGTGCCATAGTGGCACAGTGGTTAGAATCTAGTACTGCATGCTAACTCACTGCTCACTCCAGGAATTCAATCCCGAGTGGCTCAAGGATGACTCAGCCTTCCATCCTTCCGAGGTCAGTAAAACGAGGACCCAGATTGTTGGGGGCAATATGCTGACTCTGTAAACCATTTAGAGAGGGCTGTAAACCACTATGAAGTGGTATACAAGTCTAAGTGCTATTGTTATATTGAGCAAAAACTAATCATTTCTCCCAGTTTGACAAACCATTATTATTGTTATTTGTTGATACTGTTGTTTCATGAGGCATGGGCATCGTGCTAGCTGGTGACACAACCGCATTAGATCGCTTGACTGAATTTGGTTTTTTTTTTCCTTTTCACCATTCCATATTTCTAAAAGTCAAAATAGAACTCCTATATCTCAAAGAAGCATTACCTTCTCCCTCCCTCCCTCTCTCTCCCTCCCTCTCTCTCTCTCTCTCTTTTACTTTTGGTGTTGTGAATAAAAAGTAGTATTTCCAATTATGCCATCATCAAATTTCATCCATCCATGGGATCTTGGGATCCTTTAATTTCTGCAATGTATGCTCAGATTCTTTAGAAGTGGCAACCGGGGAATCAGGGTCTACATGGAGCCCACAGGCCATAGATTGCCCAGCCCTGTTTGAGAAAGAAAACACATTTGAAGCTCCAAAGCTCCATCCAATTATTTCAGACAGCTTGTATATGAAAGTCATATGATAATGAATACAAATGGGCATAAACTCTGTCTTGGGTCCATATGCATTAGCATTTCCATTGTGTATTTGATTTCTAATTTTCTATTTACTAATACCAAGGAGCCTATTTTTAATTCTTCTCCCCCATGAAGGGTATATTCTGAAATAACTGCAACGAAGAAAAAGAAATGTCACTTCATAACTGACATTTCTGCTCACAGTATTTTGTGTCAGTCAACAATATAGGAATAGTGTGTGCCATTCAATCTCAGATCTCAGTTGGCAAGGTAAAAAAAAAAAGTCTTTTTCGATTGGTGAAAAAACAAATACAGGATAAAACATTGCTTGCCATTTATTTAACTCTTAAAACTCTTGATGTCAGCCATGCCTGACAAGGGAAGAAAGTGATTTTGGACATTGATAATCTACATCAGTCTCTCAAACGTGTTTGACTTCAATTCCTGGAATTTCTATCAACGAGTTGGCTTGGTGGCCACATATTTTGACAACAGGCTAGGAAAGCTGATCTATGCTTTGCTAGGTTAGACGTTTCCTTAGTTTACAGCTAAATACTCTGAACATTCTTTTTATTTCCCTCTTTTCAGCTGCTGTTCGCTACTATCAATGTGTCTTTGTAAATGGTTACACACCTCAAAATTCTGTTACTCAAGAAAAACCTGCTGATCCCAAGTTGAAGGCACGGAAACAATAATGTCTGCAACCTGTGACATTGCAACAATTTTGCACTTTGCACCCACTTCAGGGAGTCATCTGGAAGTCCACTTGGCACCTGTGACAATGAAAGTATGATCTGACTGATCACATGCACCTGTAAAGGTTGTCTCTTGGTTGTTAGAGCACCAGAGACAATTTGATGGCATTATGTGATTAAGGATATCCATGCTACTTCCCTGAATGAAAGCATGGTGCTGAAAGAATACTTGAGAGTAAGTTCTGTGTGCAGGTATAGGTATATGTTTATTTATATCTTCTGTCAAAGTCTGTTTTTAGTTTCTGTTTTAGACCTAGCTAGTATGGAAAACATTTTCCATGGTATCAGTTTTGGGAAATGTTGGAACGGAATTAGTCATTTGCAGTACAGTTTGCAATCTACGATAGTGCTAAATGAAATCACGATTCAGTCCTTACTAAATTTTCAAGTACTCAGATTCTAATAATAAAACGTATGTTCGACATATGATTTTTTTTGTAAAAGCAAGCAATAAAATGTTTGCTATTTACATATTAGAGAGATATTTGAATTAAGAATATCAATTTCTCTTTATTTGAGAAATAACAGACTGATATCTCAACATCAAAAGAAAAAATGCAATGCTTCCAATGAAAATGTCTAAAGATGTTATTCTGGCTGCCTATTAAAATAGGTTTTGCTTTGTAAATAATACTGTATCTTTGTAAGTAGTTGTTCCTAATTTCTATTAAATGTATTTTGTGTATATAGTTTTATACTTGTTTGCAATGTCAAACTGAACAAATTATGTATTGTTTTTACACAAATTGTGTAAAGACAACTCTTTACACAAAAATTACATCTGAAGTCTTTAACTGAATCCATTTCATAAGTTTCTAAAGGGAGACTATTGTTGAAATGCTGATATTTATTTTGAAGAGATTGTACAAGGTTTAGGTAACTACGCCTAAAGAGGTTGAAGCAATTCATGACAATGTTTGGTTTTCCCTCTCTGTCTCTCTCTTTACATATTTCAACTTTTCATGTTTTGGTCATACTAAAATAGGACTGGAATTTAATGCTACCTAGGCAATTTCCATTACTGTATTTGCAACCCTATCTAATATGGTTCTCCCATTGTGAAAGTAATTTATTGGGAGAAAAACAAATACAGATAAATGAAATACTTGATTACTACCAGCTGTGGAAATGGTAAGGTTCTGTTCTGTATTAGACTGAAGGCTAAATCACAGACAAGTGATTTAGGATCATTTTGATAGAAATAAAAGATTGTACTATTTAAAGAATGTACTTTGGAAGTACAGGCTTATCCCGCTGCTGGATGAGCAAAATGAGGAGGTGCATAAACAAAGCACAGAATTAAAGACTACACTATAGTCTTTATGAAATATGTTTTTGATATGTCACAAGATATTTGCACTGATTCAAAGATGATTGGTGTTGTTAATATTGTATCATGATTGATGAAAGCACTCAAACTTTTTATAAATGATGATACCTCATAAGTGACATGAAAATGTTTAAACGTTATGCTTGATTATACGGTAGAGTTGTAGAGTTGGCATCGCATTAATGTCACCAACTCGACCATATCAAGAATTATGATCCACTATGAGTGCAGAAGTGTAGAAGTTGCAAATGTAACTTTGAGATCTGCCTCTTTTAGATGGTTCATATCTACCTCTAATCTTCCCAAAACAGAAACCTTAGGGTTCTGTTCACTTTTCTTATAATTCATTTATTTTGCTATCTGTAGCATAGTTTCAGTGGCTTTCCAAAGACCTGCTGATTTAAATGTGTGTTTTTAGTCAAATCGCACAAGGTTTCTCTCAGAGTTTTATTGAAATAATGCTAATTGTAGGTAATCTTATTTAGATTATTAAAAGCTGTTTAACTGAGATTTATTGAAGCATATCCCAATTCCCTATAACTGATTCAAGTGCAATAGCATATTTGAGAAGACATTTCCCTTTGGATATCCAGCTGACTCAGAGAAATTCAAAATATAAAATCTCACATAATGGTCAATGATTCCAAAAGCATTAATCATTTGCTTAAAACACAAGTTTCTTATTGCATCCATCCAGACGTCAGATTAATAAAAAATCCTGCCGTTATTTGAATTACATGTTTTTATTCATGTTTTAACTGTTGATTTGCAAAACAAAATGGTCAAAGGATATCATGGTAGGTACAGCTCAGTTTGATTATTTGACAGGACAATGATTCATGATATTGTTATTTATCTTGGTATTTTAATTAATACCAAGAATCAAATAGTAATTACTGTGGTCTTTCTCTGCAGCATAAGTTGAGTTTGCCACAACTTCACTTAAAATCCTAAGCTAAAATTCTTTTTCATGTTCTAAGCCTTGATAATGCTTTCAGTGAGATTTCTCAAGACTGAGAACATTTGTTTACTTGGCATCCACATTAAGGTTTGATGTTAATAGACAAAGTCTTCATCACAAAAGCAGAGGCCCCATTGTGCTGTTGTGCATGTATTTCTAACAGCAGATAGGGATGAGAAATACAACATTTAATGATATAGCAGACAAAAAACCCTATAGCAACACAACAGATAGTAGGGACACTTCCTATATCTTATGGATAAGGACAATGGAAAAGAAAGAGGGACTTATATTTTTTTATTATTCTTTTTTCATCTCCTTAATTTTATTGGGAATGGAAATTATGCCAGTTCCTCGGTTAGCATATTTCCTTTCTGTTTTGTGGATATATTCAGAGAACTGGGAGTTTGAACTGATAGCACTCGATGTGGCCATGACATCTTCTCTTTTTTTGGCTGAACTTTTTCATTAGTTAGAAAGCCACAAAGACAGAAGTGTATACTCTCACACAATGAGGTTCCTCAATGAAAATCCTCATTGGCCTCTTTCTCTATGGAGGACCATCTCTTTTTCCACCCACTGGGAGGAAGGTCTGCAATATTTTATTACTTGTAGGATGCCACTCCAGAAACTGTAGTAGTGTTTATTATAAGTACAGTCTCAGTTAAGCTAAACAATTACTGCTACAGTCACTTTCCTACATCCACACTACTTAGTTCTTCATGATAACTATACTATTTCTATATATTTAATCTCAAATGCAGGCCTTTTTTTACAGTAGAAATAAGGGAGTGAATATATGACAGCCATAATTTCTGGTTCCATTTCATTTATCATGAATAGAGTAAGAAAAAAAAACACACTGGCTAAATGATTTTTATATTCCTTAGTTTTGAAAATAACAATCTCTAAGAGCAGTTTGCCAAGCCATCCACTGCCGTTTAACTGCAGCAGATGTCTCCCAATTGTCAAAATAATATACCAAGTAATAAGCACTGAAAATAAGGCTATCTCAAAGCAAAGAAAGAAGCAATGCTTTGTACAAAATTGTCTTTAAAGACATCCAGATAGATTCATGTGTATGCAAAGTCAGTAGAGGTGTATTTTGAAGGTAAGATCAAAAAGGGCTGTGAATGATTAGAATTAACACAGGCAGGGTCTTGTTTTAAACAAGAAGAGAATGAAATATTTTAATGGATGCAAAAAGAAAAGGTAAACATAAGAATGGCAAAATGAAGAGATATGCCACCATTGCGAATGGATGTAGTAGAAGGAATGCTGAGGAAATTTTTAAAAAGGTGTTGCAAAGCAATGAGTGCAACACAGATCAGAAGAAGAAACATGGTAAATAAAGAAAAATGTTTGATCTTCCATTTTGAGAGATAAAAACTAGAAAACAGAAAAGCTAATGCAGGTTGTTTTCTACAAACTAGAGAAAGTACTTTAGAGGGGACTTAGCTGTAAAATAGTCAGTGGTGTTTTGCAACTACCAAAATAGATTTATATTTAAGAACACAGTGTAGCATTGTGGATAAATGTGGCAGTGGTTGTATGTAGAGAATCAGGTGATGGTTTTGTTCCAATTACCTGCACATAAATAAAGCACCATCAGACATAACATTTTTCCCTTCTTACAATTGTGAGACATATACTGTATTTGGTCAATAAGAAGATTGAAAGGCCTGCACATTTTCCGCACATTTATGATTAATGTTCTCTCCTATTCTCAGTACACAGTCATGAGTTCCAATCTCCCATTCCTTAACCACACAAAGGAAGGGTAAGGCTATGACTCAGTTGTCAATATAAGATACCCATCTCTCTCATTCCCTCTAATCTTTGTATAGGCCTTGATATAGGCCTATCCATAAATACCAAGAAAGCAGAGAATAATCTTTGTTATAAGCTATAGCAGAGTAAACAATATTGTGCTCATGGACCCTTCCTTGGAACCTTCTGGATTCTAGGCTGCAGATGACTTTTTTTTATAGGACCTTTAATTAAAAAAAAGATGATGAAGAAAATATTGCCATGTTACAAGCACCAGGTACTAAAACATGGATCCTGTAGATCATAGGTGTCAAACTGACATATTGTGACGATTTCCCCCTTCGCAGAACTGGGGTGGGCGTGGCCTGCACATGATGCATCCGGTCCGCGGGCCACCAGTTTGACACCCCTGCTGTAGATAGTCTTAGAAAATAAAAATGCTAGGTAGCTACAGCTTAGCACCTGGTTTGGAAATACACTCACCTTTCCAGAAAAAATATAGAGAAAATGAAAGAGGGTGTGGGGAGAGAGAAAGGGAGAGGCAAACTAGAGGTAATCACAAATGAGATGTATTTTATGACTGGTTGTACTGACTATGACAGTCATTTGTCAAATAGAGTAGTCTATATGGCAGCCATCTGTAAGAACGTTCAGTGTGCCAAAATGATAGCCTACTTCTGAGCCACTCCATGAGTGTAGGTAGTCTGGATTTATAGCTTTATACAAAAATATGTATCACATCATACTGACAACTTTATAAAATGAAAAAGAGAAGAGCAAAAAGTTGTGTAGACTGAGAATGTGGTGATCGGTTGTGAATTTCTCCAAAATTGATAGAACTGCACAAAAAGGGTTTTATGATTTCCTGAAGGAAGAGCACTGATCTGAACAATATATTGTTTAGAATATATTTTAGGCTTTAGTCCTACAGACGTTTAACCTATAAGGTTATTGAAATTAAGAAATAATTGGCACTCTATCCAGTGATGTCTTGCCTTGACTTAGCAGGAAGTGCTTATATCATAGAAAGTTATTTAGACTTATCAAGAAATATTCTTCTTTTTACAATTATATTTGACTGCTATGTTAAAATATTGGCACTTATTGAAAATTAAATAAAGGTTTAAAAATAAGCAACAAAAAAAAATGCCAAGGAAAGGAATATTTTGATTTTATATTTATGTCTTTATGTCTTCATTTGCATTTTAATTTTGTACATATTTTATGAATGCTACAAATGTTTTTTGGTCTCCAAGTGACATCCTATATAGAAAATGTTTTATCATGAAGACACTGCATTGACTACAGATTGTCATTATTTATGTAATACTTCTAAACATGGAAAGAATAATTGTTGAATAGCTGAATTGAGATGCAAATTTGAAGCCCTGTAGCAAGATATTTCCAAAGAGAGTTTGAAAAAAAAAATGTTGTTTGGTTTCTGTCAAATTACTTACTGTTGCAAACCTCGCTGATAGTCTGTAAGTGAGAAAATATCTAGTCTTTTCAATAAAAGGGAAATGTTTTCAACTTCATGTTTCTCCATTTTTAAATTAAATATTATTCCTCCACTGCGTTTTTAGTTTCAAACTTTAAATGATCTTTTATAATCTATTGTTTCAAATTCCTAAACTGAATATTCACAGCTAAAACATTTGGTGTTGCTTTTTTTTTTTGCACTATCTTTATATGTACACCAGTGTGAAATCACAGCTGCCACTTCTTTAGCTTGTGTTAGCTTTCATATTCATCCAGTTCTTCCCAAGAACCTAGGATGTCATAATGTATCAGTGTAGTATATGTGAGGATCCCAGCAATATAACCTTTTGTAATTGATAGATGGAAATATTTGTCAATGCACAGATTTTCTAAGTGCCATCCAAGACTTTTGGTATGGCACCCAGGGAGCAAATAACCATTGGGACCACTACAGTTGGCTTATGCCATTATCCACAATTTCTTTTCAACCACAGTTAAATTTGGTTCTGTTATGAGCCAACTTCTTATCGTATTTGTCAATGACTGGATTTCAATTTCTGATTTTCCATAAAACTTCAGATCATTTATACTAAGCAAATGTGAGAATTTATTAGTATTTAAGAGCCAAGGTGTGTTTTCTTCAACATTACTGAAAGTTGGACCATAACAATGACAAATAATAAGAGTGATGATGAGTCACCCTTCTCTAATGCCTCTTCTAATGTTAACAAGCCAATATTTTTCATTTCCAATCACCAATTTGGTCTTATTTTTTCTATAAAGATTCTGATGTTTTTTCTGACCCCAGTTGTTTTCAAACATTTCATGATCCAATTATGTGGTAATGAATCAAACATCTTTTTATAATCAATCCAGACCATATGTAAATCATTTTATTAGCTTTTGTAATCTTCCAATCCTATTTTATCAATCAAAAGTTGTTCTTTTCTACTGTTGCTTTTTTAAAATTTCCTTTCTATTCTGTTGGTAGATTGTTATTTCCTTCTAAATAATCTTGGATATTGTCTGTTAAATAATCTTGGATGTTGATCCATTTCCAATAGGTGTTTTGCCCAAGCTAAATTTTTCTACTCTACTCCCTATTCTCACATTATTTTTGTCCTGTAACAACTGAAGTGAAAATTGAGCTTTTATACATGTAAACAGAACTTTCTCCCTTTTACTACTACTTACCAATATTAATCTTTTCTCTAGATTATAAAATAATTTCCCAAGTTTGTTTTACTCCTTTATAGGCTATTTTGGTGGTTAAAAGTATGACCAATATCATTGATATTAATTATCAATGGAGTTTGGGGGAAAAGAACCCCAGTAATAATTTGAATATAATTTCCTAAATGAACAATGCAGGTTCCTTCCTTATTCTTGGGATAGAAATGTTGATAGGATCCCTTAATGGAAATGAACACATGAACATGCATTAAAAACTAAGATGTAGTTAATTTTGTTCCCTGAATAAAATAGCCAGCAAAACCCCCATCATTTCCCCCATTGGTACCTATATGGTTTAAATGAGCTCTCAACTAGCTGTTAATTATTTTCATGTGTTCTCCAAGTAAAGTATACTTTGTTGCCATCAGGATTAAATCAGATACACAAAACAATACGTGGAACTTCAAGACTGATTATGGAGCCATTTCATCATGGGCAAGTGACTGAAATGTGCTCTACCACTGCATGAAATATTGACAGAATCCCAGAGCTAACAAGGAGTCTGACCTCTCTTATGCAGATCCTACCCTTTCTTTAAGGGGAATACATAAATCTTGTTTGGTATATTGGCATGCAGTATCAGTTTCCTTCTGAGTTTGGATTGTAATGCCACAAGTTTTAAGAATCTAAAATATAAAGAGGCAGGGCTCATAGCTTTCCACTTTTGCTTTTTGTGATTTTATTCACCTAATGGAGATAGAAGCCAATCCAGTCACGCTCCATTGAATAAATCACCAATTTCACTTCCCTGATGTTGTGGATTCTTTTGCAAATAATTCTCCCACTCCCAGCAGAGCAGTTTGTTGTAAAAGGATAGGAGAATTTTATATTTCCATGCACACGAACACTTGGCACAAATCTATTTTAAACATGAAGTTCTAAGCAGGATAAACCATGATTTTAAAATAAGTGTAAACCAGCATGTTTGTACCTCTTTAATTTGCTAATATCAGACGTAGTTCTATCCAGAGTTTTTAAAAAGGCATGTTAAACTTAGCGGCAATTTCTATCCCTTACAGTCAGATGAAATGTCATTTGGCCTGGATCCAATGGTATTCTTCTGATAGGTGAACCTTTGATTAGACCTTCCATCTCCCTTCTAGCACCATAAAGTCTGCCGTGGTTTGTAATTTGTGATTTTTTTCTGTTTGGCCAGATTTCTCCAGGTTTTACCCTCAAAAATGCTTCATAGACTTGATCACTCATAATCTAAACTAAGTCTTCTATCCTTTTTGGACCCACTAGGCATTTCCCCCGCCCCCCTCTTATTTAAAATCCATTATTTATCCTCAACACTTATTAGAGTGAATTCCACCTTAGCTATTTTAGCTGCCTCCTTTTCCTTTAGTCTCATTTTCTAACCTTCTGTCTAGGTTTTTCTTTCTTAAGGAAATCTTTTTCCTTCTTAACTCTACTTCTAATGTTATCATGGCAACATATGTGTATACCAGCCTATCTACAGCTCTCCCTTTTCCTAGGAGAGTTTTCTTCTGAGAATCTTAATTAGAATTTAGAATAACTTTGTCACTTTGAATGTACACTAATCGGCATACATTAAAATGAAATTTTGTTGCATACAGCTCTCAAAGGGTCACCACCTCCAATATACACTACATAAACATGACAAAAAAATAAATAAATACAAAATTATGTATATATCCACATATATTATATGACACAGAGAAACAACACAGTCTAGTTCAGTGTATGCATGTACATGGTGAGAAAAATGAATCTTGCCAGTTTACCAGACGGAGGGCATAGGTAACAAAGCTATTACAGAATCTGGTAGTCCTACTAGAAATACTTGAAAACCTCCTCCCAAGAGTGGAACAAGAGAAACAGACCGTGAAATGGGTATGTGGGATCTCTAACAATGTGTTGAGCTCTAAGCACATAGCACTTTGTGCACTTAAGGCTTACTCTTAGTTCCTTATCAGCAAAGCAGGTGACAATTCTTTTCCTGTTTTCTGAAAGAAGGTATGGATATATGGCGAATCATATTTATTGAACGTTTTCATATAATAATAAAAAAAAACCCAAAGAAAAAAAGAAAAAGAAAACCAAACTTAAGAAACATGTAGAAGACTTCTGACCTTCTTTTCAACAGATAATTACAATTTTACAGTTTTTCCACCTTTTACAAATTACAAAATTCCACCTTGTATTTTACAAGTCCCTTCACTTCTGCATTAATCCTCATCTTTCTTAGTCTTCAAATCCATAAATCATCAATTCATTGCTTGTTTTCAGCAAAAGGTCCATATAAAACAAATGTGTCCAACCCACAGCCCTCATGTGGCCCTGGACAGTTAACAATGTGGTTTCTATAAGATTGTATACTCCTAACATTATTATGTGATTTTATATACATTAACTATACATTTCATGTGCAGCCCAAAGTCAATATCTCTTCAATCAATGCAGCCTAGACAACCCAAAATGTTGGCCAACCATGACATAAAGGCTTCCAGTCTTTCTAAAAAGTTTTTGTTATTTGAAACAGGTCAGTTTTTCTTATTTCTGGAAATTCTGACATTTTCACAATCCACTCCTCCACTGCGAAAATTTCAGTCTTCTTCCATCATTCTCCATAGATATGTCAAAAACCAATTACAAACTATGAAAGTGGTTCATGAGAACCACTGCATAGGGAAATGAACTCTGCTATCTCTGGTCTTTATTTTTATCCTACCTACCTAGTCCAGGAAAAGGAGAGGAAGTTTGATCTGGGCTATGCTAAAAACATCCCTGTGGGTAGGGAGAATACCTGAAGAGGGAGTGGCAGTGGTTGGTTTCACTTACCTTTGTTACCTGTTCGCTCGTGCATGCGCGCTTGCTTCGCTCACTCACACACACATCACTTCTGCGCAGAGCGTATTTGATGACGTCTGGGTGGGTGGGCAGAGCCTCCCACCGCCGCTGCTATTGGTTCACCCGAACTGGGGCGAACCAGTAGCAACCCACCACTGGGGAGTGGGGCAATTCTTCCTTAAGGGCCAGGGCTGACACTCAAACTTTGAGAAAAGAAATATATAGATAACTATATCATAGTTATAAAATAGCCGAGGTGGCGCAGTGGTTAGAGTGCT
Source organism: Ptyas mucosa (assembly GCA_012654045.1). Classification (NCBI taxonomy): domain Eukaryota; kingdom Metazoa; phylum Chordata; class Lepidosauria; order Squamata; family Colubridae; genus Ptyas; species Ptyas mucosa. The sequence goes on along the minus strand of WNWU01000109.1, from coordinate 2,719,934 downwards.
GTACTGCAGCTACTTCAGCTGACTGCTAGTTCAACAGATCAGCGGATCAAATCTCACTGGCTCAAGGTTGACTCAGCGTTCCATCCTTCTGAGGTGGGTAAAATGAGGACCCAGATTGTTGGGGGCAATATGCTATTTAGTATACTGTTTTTGTTGTAAGCCGCCCAGAGTCCTCGGAGAGTGGGCGGCATAGAAATATGAAAAATAAATAAATAAATAAATAATAAGCAAACAAGCAAACACGCAAACAAGCAAACAAGCAAACAAGCAAACAAGCAAACAAGCAAACA
>WNWU01000109.1:2699015-2719634 GCA_012654045.1 Ptyas mucosa | reverse complement strand
GCAAACAAGCAAACAAGCAAACAAGCAAACAAGCAAACAAGCAAACAACCAAACAACCAAACAAGCAAACAAGCAAACAACCAAACAAACAGTAGACCTTACAATTTACCTAACATTGTTTTTAAAGGTAAGGTAACACACTCACCCCAAGAGTCTGGAAAAGACAGAGAATCCTGTCCTCATCCTTGAGCATCACATTAATTTGTCTATTTTGATCATTTCCTACCCACTGCAGCCTCTGGCTATCAAAAGATTGCCCGCCTAGTCACAAACCACTTCTCCAAAATTTCAGGATAGATTCCAGTGCTAAGACTCATCATTTATGGATTAAGCATCCTATTTTTACAAACTATATGTCCCTCCTTTACACCAGGAGCTCAAGGAGGCTTACAATATATTTCTTTGGGTTTTTTTTATTTCTCCCACAGCAACAACCCTGTGAAGTAGTGTGGGTTAAGTAAGAATAAGTAACCCAAAGTTGCTGAGTGAGTTTCTGTGGCCGAGAGTATCCTGGAAACCTGGGTTTCCCTGCTCAATCCCACATTTTAGACATTGTATGACACTGAGTTACCTCATCATGTAGCCCGTGACATTGAGCCTAGTATATTTTGCACAAGAAATCCAATACAATCTTCCTTCACTCTGTTAAGTTGCTAGGTAACACTCCTACAGCACTCCAATTAGCTATGCACTCTGCATAACACAAACCCACTATTGTATCGTTTTGTCTTGAAGAAGTAATTAGCCCAAAGCTTTTTCTTTCCTGGTGTCTTCCTTTGCCATCCCTATTCCTACAACAGCAGTCCTTCAAGGAGCTTTTTTTTTTTTCTTCATCCTTTGGAGTAGCTAGCCTATTTTCTCCATATGTGTATGTTTATTTTGCAACACGTTAAGAATGAAAGAGAACGGGGGTCTATTTCATCCTCATTTCATTTGATATTGAACATATTTTTCTTTTGTATAGCATCTGTTTACTCTGCTGAGTGATGAAAGTCACAATAATGGGATGGCAATTCCAAAGCCCAAGGCAGACCACACAGTATAGTGGGAAATGCAGCATTATTGCATCATAGTGAAAAGCTCCAATGACAGATCTCCACAAGTACCCATCTGTTCCCTCTGACATTTGGCTTTCCTTAATTCACATCTCACTCAGGTCACAATATCTCTAAAACTTCAGCCAGGCATTTCTCTCCTTTGTTCTGTTAACTGTTCTTACTGTCGTATGTTAAATGATAATGCAAATAAACCATTTTCTTTGCTTATGCTGTAAAATGGTGGATATTAGTAGCTGTACTAATGAGACAAGGTTACTGCTTCAGTGAGATATGCAAAATCATCTATCATAGTTAATCACAGTCTACCACCTTCCTAAAGATAACTTACTCACCATAACATTTTTCAGCCAGGCATTAGAAGTCATTTTGTTACTCTGTAATGAGCAGTATGGGTCATCTTAGACTGATTGATGAAGGAGACAGTCTCTGTCTCCCTCTGACCCCCCCACCTTCGCCCCCACTTTCTCTTTCTTCTAGAAACATCTTATGGCCAAACAGGCCAATAATGCTGAACTGCTCACAGAGAATAAAGAAAAGGAAAAAAGAATAGTATAGAATGACAATCAGCTTTCTTGGTAATAACAGAATAACAGAGTTGGAAGGGACCTTGGAGGTCTTCTAGTCCAACCCCCTGCTGAAACAGGAGACTCTACCGTATACCATTCTGGACAAATGATTGGCCAATCTCTTCTTTAAAACCTCCAGCGATGGTGCACCCACAACTTCTGGAGACAAGCCATTCCATTGATTAATTGTTCTCAATGACAGGAAATTTCTCCTTGATTTTAGGTTGGATCTCTTTTTGTTAAGCTTCCAGCAGTTATTTCTTGTCTTGCCCTCAGGTAATTTGGAGAATGGGTTTTCCTCCTTTGTGACTCTGCTCAAGTACTGGAAGACTGCTATCATGTCAACCCTAGTTCTTCTCTTCATTTGGCTGGACATAGTTCCTGCAACTGTTCGTCATATATTTTAGTCTTCAACCCTCTAATCATCTTTGTTGCTTTTCTCTCACTCTTTCTAGTGTTTCAATTTTTTTTTTGGTATTGCGGTGACCAAAACTGAATTCTAAAATTGGAAAATTATTGCTTTCATAGAATCATAGATGACTGGATATCATTTACTGAAAGACTTGAATAATTAGTTGAGGTAAATGAGATAGTTCTGAAAAAAGATGCTTATATTATTTAATGGTGGTGGGATGCAAGTATTTAACTTATTAAGCAGCTTAACTGTCCCACAAAAACTTTCACAATGCAGGTTTGCAGACTTAGACAAGAATACCTGGGGCTCAAACCATTAAGGATTTCAGGACATTTCATGGTTTCATGAGTGGAAACAGAAGAATGGACAGTCCTAACTGCACTTAACTTATAAAGCTATCTAAACATTGTACGTTTAGTGAAAAACTAAATAATGCATTGAGAGACCAGCTAGCTTGTATACTTCTTAAGGAAAGCATTAATAAATCATTCTGAAAAGAGACAAATTTAACATTTAAGAGAATGGCTACAATGGCCATTTCCATGGAAACTGGTGTTAAAGAGATACTATAGAGTTACAGTTGGAGTAAAGCAAGAGTAACCAGTCAAGGTGAACTGTACTATTGTTGTGGCAGAGGTTTGTCAAACTCAAGCCTATTTAGTCTATGAACTATCTTCATATTTACAGTACATTTTCAGCCTAAACCCCTTAGAAGAATCAGCATCTAAGAATGAAAAACAATTTGGAGGACTTAACAAAATCTTAATTTTATTGAGGTTCTATCTAAGAGTTTCTAAGATTTCAAGTCATACAATGTTGACTTTATCCTTGCTAAGTAATATTTGCTTTTGATGGAGATTTTATATTTAACTACAGACATTTCAGGTAGAAGTAGAAAAACTCTTGTCTAAAATCATGGAAAGCACTTAATTATGGGGATCATGACTATCAACTGTAATTCTCAGATATATGCGAGAGTATCTCTCTAAAGTCCCAATCTTCAAATGACAAAGTTTACATATATATAATAAGGAATACATTAATAGAGGCAGGAGATTTGTTGTTTCTAATATTCCATTTAGGGAAACTGGTAGTTTTAAGTGCAGTGTCTTTCTTTCAGATAAATGTGTTAAAATTCATCTACTTAAACCCCCCTTCAAATAATTTTGAAACTGAATCAAGAATGTCCACAGCACCAGTCCTTGGCTTAACAATAGCAGAGATTATCAAAGTACCATCCTTTTTAATATTTGTATTTTATTGACTTATTTTTATTCTGCCTTTATTAGTTTTATATCTAACTCAAGGTGATGAATGTAACTAATGCATCCTCCTCCGCAACAACAACCTTGTAAGATGAGTTTGGCTGGGAGAGAATGAGTGGCCCAAAGTCACCCAGCCAGCTTTCAAGCATAAGGCAGGACTAGAACTTACAGTCTCCTGGTTTTGATCATGGTGCCTTAACCACTAGACCAAACTGGCTGTTTGTGTTGCACAAACATTGTGTAATAAACATTGGGTTGCACAAATAATAAATGCATATGCTGCATGCATGGAGAAAGAGTTGGATATACAATAGTCTGATCATCCACCCAGTTTGAAGCTAGGAAGTGGCATGGTTATGAACTGAATGATTAAATTGTAAAATCTCTAACACCCAGGTGATAAGAGTCTTAGTTTCCCAATGTAGCATATGGAATGGTTCTTGTGACCATTTTATAAATGGGACTCAAAACTAAGAAGCCTTCCTCTTTTGTTGCCAGCTGCTGAAAAATACAAACAATCAATAGTTAAGAAACTATGTTTCTGCTATCAGCCATTCGAAGGACTTGGTCTTAATTGCAACAAAGAATAATATTGGAATATTCCTCTTCAGGTTTTTAGAGTACACTCAGGTCCGGATCTCAGCCTTTGTTAGAGCTATTGAGTGGCTCTCTAAATATTGTATGCAAACTTGGAAGAAAACAAATCAAAGTAAATTGCAGGCTATCAGAGTAAATTGCAGTCAGTTGAAAAGATTGGATAGAGCTTAATTCAATTATATTAGTTCTTCAGCAGCAATATTTTTGCATATCTGCTTTCCATTTTAGATGTCATTTTAGAGACCTTTTCTCTAGTATCAAGCAAATTTCAGTTTCTGTTTTCTTACATCTTACTGTTTAGCATTATGGTTATCTACCCACACAGTTGGATGGCTCAGTCTTCCTGAGCTGATTAGTAATGCAAATGACATACTGCACTCTACAGAAATGCCAAAAATAGATAGGCTTCCTTTTAAAATGTAGGTGTAAAGAGGATAACACAAACTATCTAACCAGAGTATGTTTCTGTCGCCTGATCCTGTAGTGATGGCAGCGGGTGGTTCGGAGAACCGGTAGCAAAAATCACAACATCTTCAAAGACAGCCACATGGAATACATTGCAACAAATCAGACTAGGGGTTATATAATGAAGGATCACTGAGGTTAGGCTATTTCAGTCTAACTAGCATAAACATGAAAGCTGGTTATAGCCACTCATCACTGAGACCACGTGTGCTTCTAGTGATAGACTGGAATCAAGGAGAACACCCAGATTATGTGTCTGTTGTTATTTAGAGAGAAATGCTACCACATCAAATAAAAGTGGCATTTTTCTAATTTCTTCATAACCTCAAGGCAATTGTCAAATATCTGCACCTCTCCTAAATCAAGAAATGGAAAGGAAAAAAGAGAGCTGAATATCATCAGCATACTAATGAGAGCACTTCCAATATCCATTAATTTAGATATTGAGCAGCAAGGGAGTAATAACTGAGTCCTGAGGGAGCCTGTAATTCAAGAGCCAGGTGCCTGAACAAGAATCTCTCATTGCCATTTACTTCACCTACAAATAGGAATGGAATTAATGTAACACGATCTCTGAGGAAGAGTGGGGTTCAGAAATGTGGAAAATAAATAAGCAAATAAATACATTAAAATAAATAATGTTGTCTCCAGGTTCAATCCACACTCAGTCCAATATATCCCACAATCGCTGGTTTCAAAGAATTCAAGACAGCAGCATTTCCCCTTGTCTTTCTCCTAGTGGAAGAAATGTGGTCAATCAGAAGATTCCATCACCATGACAGACACCGTCCATTCTGTGTACCTGGAGTATAGCATATACTAGACAACCCATGACCCATTTGGTCATCCTTTCAGAGAAAAAGAATAACTACAAGTGGACAAAAAAGCAGTGGAGGTGAGAGCAAATTCCCATCAGCTTTCCAATTGACAGTGCTTGTGGAAAGCTGGCAAAGAGTGTCAGAAATCACTCCTCCTCTGACCCACAGAACTTCCTGTTACTTTGTTGAGTGGAGGGGAAACAAAGGGAGCTATGGACCACAAGAAAAACTGCACTCCCACTCCTCATTGTGTTCCCAAGGGACCCTCCATCCAGAAAGGAAGAGAGACAACCTGTCAACAGTAGCCACCACCATCCCGCACCGCAGGCAGCCCAACCTCACCAGCAGGCATCCAAGTACTTCTCCCTTGTATTTCTCTCACCACCCCACTGCCATTAAGTTATTTCAAACTCAGTTCCAAAGCAGCTCCATTAAGTTATTTCAAACTCAGTTCCATCTCCACTGACTTTTCAGGCCTTCTCACCAGCTGACTGGATATAGGAGTAAGAGGGAAATGGGGTAATGGGAGGGGATATAGCCCTCCCATCTACCCTTGCATCACACAACCTAGCAGTGTGTGGATGGAATGTGTAGACAGAAGGCTTGGTGATGCTGACTTTCCCAAATTTCATTCCCACAGGAGAAATGGGTCCTGGCCAGTGGTGGGTTGCCCCCGGTTTGGATCAGTTTGCAAGAACCAGTAGTAAAACTGGTGGGAAGTTCTGCCCACTGACCTGGACGTCATCATAGGCGATCTGCACATGTGCAGAAGCTTCTGCGCATGCCCAGAAGAGTGCGTGCAAGCACGAGCAAAGCATGCGCATGCAGGCACAATGCAAACCGGTAGTAAAGGTAAGTAGAACCCACCCCTGGTCCTGGCATTCTACTGGTATAAGTTATTTGGTTCAATAATTGTTGCACCGACTTCCGCTTCCGGTTCCGCTGGCGACAGACTTTGATCGGGCTAGCTCTGGCCCCAGAGTCTGATCCCCCCCATCTGGAGGCCCTTTGGGCCAAGCGCCCCATTATTGGGGCGTTTGCCGTTTGAGGGCGGCTCGCCAGGGGTCCCCTGCCTCACTTCCAGGGGCCGGGAGGCCGATGCTGGCGCGCCCGAGGCTCCAGAGGGGGCGGGAGGCGATCGGCGGCTTTTTTTCGAGGCCGCCGAGGCGCCACAGCGCCTAAGGGGACTGGTGCTACCTAAGAAAGCACAACGGACTGTACTGACTGATTGCAGAGTGGAGCAGGCATCCTGGAGGCGAGAGGGGGGGGTTGGAGTTCCCCCCCCCCTTGTAGCTGGAAAGGTGCCGTGGCAGAGAACTAGGGGGAAGGAGATGGGGTGAAACCCCTTACCTTTCTGACTTTTCCTTGGAGGATGGCTGTGGCAGAGCTTCTTGGAGAGGTCTGGTGGCCCCTCCCCCCGGCAGACAATGGCGGCGATCTGACTTCCTGCTTCTTTATTTATGATTGAAGACAACATTCTCCTCTGGCTTCCTGTTTGACCTACTCTATACTTCGGACTCGTTGCTCCTGTGAGCGCCCACTGGTGGACAGTTGAAAAATTACTTAGATTGCGAATCCCTCTTTCTTCTCTGGAGGTTTGCCCTTTGATTTCTCATCTTCTACTGATCTAAGATGGCTAAGGGCCACAAATCAGCAGCAACTGACATGGCGAAAATTTTGGAAAGACTGGCAATATTGGACCAAAAGTTGGACAAGTTAGATGACGTCCAAAAAGGATTATCTGAAATTAAATCTGAAATGACACTTATGAAAAAAGATTTAAATGATGTTCAACAGCTGGCAGAGCAAAACAAGAAGAAGATGGGGGGTCTGGAGGGGGAGGTACGGGCACTCCAGAAGATGGAGGATAGGAGAGGAAATGCAATGTTAACCTTACAATTGGATAAGATGTCTTATTTTCTCAGGTTCCAAAACGTGGAACAACTTGACCAGGAAAATTTGAGAGAAGTGATGGTTAAAATGTTGGGTGAATTTTTAGAAAGAGATTTGGAGTCTATTGGAAGGGATGTGGACTTGGTGTACAGAGTAAACTCACAATTTGCAATTTTACATAATCTACCAAGAGAGATTCATATTAAATTTGTGAGAAGGGAACTGAGAGATGAGATATTGAGAAAACAAAGACTGGGGGCGCTGGTGTACAGGGGCAAGGAGATCACCATCCTGAAGCAGATTCCCAGACAGGTACGAGAATTAAGAAGAAAATATTATTTTTTATCAAATAAGCTGTACCTCAAGGGAGTAGGTTTTAGGTGGTTGATTCCGGAGGGCTTGATGATTTTTTGGGAGGACAGTAAGAAGAAAATTAATAATGTAACGGAAGCTAAGGCTTTTTTTGACCAACATAAATCCTTCCTAAGTGGAGAAGATACAGGAGCCGAAGAGAGGGAAGTATCAGATGATCAAGGAGCGGAGGCGGACGGAGCTGTTGCGGTCCGGGAGGGGGAGGGAAGCCAGACCATGGTTTTAAGAGCCAGAACTAGGAAATGAAGAAAGGAGGGGAATCTATTGTTTAAGGTTTTTTTAATTGACATTTTTCTTTTCTCTCTCTTCTTTTATTGTATTTTGTATAACACTCCTTTTTTTTTGTTTATATAATTTTTATATAACCTGGTTGTTTGTTTTGATTTAAGATAATAATGTCTGTTGTGTGAGAAACTTAAAAAAAGAAAATAATAATGGAAATATCTTTTCATAAAGATATTGAAAATTCAACATATTGTAAACTATAATATTGTATATTCTTAACCAATAAAAACTTTTTATTAAAAAAAAAAAATAATTGTTGCACTGTACCTTCCAATTTTGCCCAAGTGAAGGTTACAAACAAAAACATGAGTTTTAGTAGTATATAGATAGATATCATAAGAGTCGCGGTGGCGCAGTGGTTACTTCTGCTGACAGCCAGCTGCCTGGAATTTGGCAGATCGAATCTCATCAGGCTCAAGGTTGACTCAGCCTTCCATCCTTCCGAGGTGGGTAAAATGAGGGCCCAGATTGTTGGGGGCAATAGGCTGACTCTGTAAACTGCTTAGAGAGGGCTGGAAAGCACTGTGAAGCGGTATATAAGTCTAAGTACTATTGCTGCAGGCTTTTTTCCTTATCCAGGGCATTTCACCAGAATATTTCAAGGTCTGTAGAGGTACACGTGAAGTGTTTCTTTACCAAACCTGTTCCTCTTCAAATGGAGCTTTAAAAATCAAGACCTGGGAGTTTCTAATGGCTCCAAATGAACAAGAACAATTTTCCTTAGGACTTCCCAGGTTTAAAAAATGATACAAGCGAGCTGAGCAAGCTACATTTTCAGCTAGCTGAATGTTCTGCTTCACCTTCAGAGATAGCCCCATACAGTATGCAAACATTGCAGAAGCCTAAACAGGTGATTTCAGTACATTTTTCCTGACTAACATAAAAATTAGAGCTGCAGAACGAGATTTCATTCTGGGCCACCTCTTTCCAGAGTTTATAAACATCAGTCTGCCAGAAATATTTCTGTACCATTCTTTCGACTACAAATATAGTATACAGATCAAAAAAATCTTAAAACATGTCAGCTCGCACTTGTTTGATATAATAAATGATAGGGTATTCTGATGCTGAAGAATAAAAAATTGGAAATGATTGAATGCTTTATATGCCAAGATAAAATTGAAGCATTACAAAAATAATCATCTATATAGTTCTGTGCTGATGTCAAAGTGGCCTTCAACCTGCTAACATTCAAAAAGGCAGCAAAGTGACATTTAGCATTTCTTTTTTTTAAAAAAATTATTAAGCAAAAACATAAGACAAAAATACTTACAAACATCAAGACAATACAAAAAACAACAACAACAAACTAACATTGTTTCAGCCTATCGGCTGACTTCTACAAAACTGTTGCATCAGTGGTTATTTTCTGTTTCACCTCTATTTCTCTATTAGAAATCTATTTTATGTGCTTACTTGTTTTTACTTTTTACATGTCCAAGACTTAACTTTATACTCTATTTTTAAATTTTTCTCTATGTGAAAGTATCTATTACTTCTATATATCCTTCTATTAATCGTTCTAACTATTTATACATACAGTCATGTGGTCTTCCTCCTATGTGATTGTCTATATTTCTTGGTTAGATTTTGCATAAGTATTATTTTACCAATCCTATCTTTCCCTCTAGCCAGGAATACCATCTTTGCCAGACTGCATAATAATCAGTGTCCTCTTTCTCTTGTAGTTCTTTTGTGAGTCTGTCCATTTCTGCACATTCTGTTATTTTTGCAATTATTTTTTCTTCTGTTGGTAATAGTTCTGATTTCCAATTTTGAGCGTATACTATGCATGCTGCTGTTACGACATTTAGCATTTCTAATCCCAAATGATGCACAATACACCATAACTGTTGCCTTGTCAGCTTTCTCCCTTAATGAAAGTGAAAATGTAAAGGACAAAACAGAATGCAAACATATTCATGTCTGTAGGCTTCATGTCTTTCAAAATAGTTGGGATTATGCCTTAATGCTGTCAAATTAGCTTAACTGGGAATGCCCTTGAACTGACACTTTGACACTTCCATCATTAAATGGTGTTTGCTGGGTATAACTTAATTAAAATGTTGCAGCAAATAGATCAACTGAATTGGTTACAAGTTTCAGGAGCCTAGAGCTTCATTTGGCTTTTATGTGATATTACAGGGACTTCATCCAGTAGCATCTCCAACAAGCCCTGATGATATCAAAATGACATCATGTGCATAGCCATCATTCTGACAGGGTAATCCGCTTCACTTGCCGATGTCACTAAATTCATTATGTTGGTTACAATTTTATACCAAGATTAAAATAAAGTTTTCAAAATTTGTCTTTCAAATAGTTGTTAATAAAGGTCAGGATACCTCTCAGGTGGTTAACATTTAGTCAAAATTATGTTCACAGAGCAATAGTATTTTTTTTAAAAAATTAAAAATTCCAACTTTGTTATTTTTATAAATAACTCAAGATGGGGAACACACAAAACATTCTTTCCTCCTATTTTCCCCACAACCACCTTGTGAAGTGAGTTGGGCTGAGAGAGAAACTGGCCCAAAGTTACCCAGCTGGCTTTCATGCCTAAGGCAGGACTAGAACTCACAGTCTCCTGGAACCTAGACAAAACAGACTCTAAAACAGACTCTAAAACTAACTAACTAACTAACTAACTAACTAACTAACTAACTAAATAAATAAATAAATAAATAAATAAATAAATAAATAAATAAATAAATAAATAAATAAATAATTATATTTAAAAGTTCTTTCAATGGCATTTGAATATTATTTTATATTTTTAACCTAGAGAAGAATTTGAATGCTGACATGTTTCCTGAGTTTCTATTTTCTAGGCCAAAGTGTCCTGGAAAGTTTTGAGGTTTGGTAGCACTTTGGGAAATATAGCACAGCAAAATGTTTGCTTTTGCTTATCAGTATTGAACTACGCAAGGACCAAAAAAAGAATAAAATCTTTTTATCATTCTTATTACTCTGGAATATGTTTTCCCTCTGTGTAATTTAGAGAGTGTAATTTCCTGAAGATTCAGCTTCTGACAGCTTTTTGAAATTTTCCAACACCTGAGGAGGCAAATTACAAGAAATCTCATAAAAACCTTAGCCTTAGCTGCAATGCAAAAGAATAATGGTATTTAGAATATGTGATTTAGATGTCTGGATAGATCTGTTGATATATTCTAATTGCCTCACCCAGGTCTGTGTGACTCTGCTGCACACTGGGGGGTTTTCTACATAATACAAAAGTTTGTGTGGAGCTAGCCTGAAAGTTATTTCTGGACTGCTATTATTAATGGGTTTGGGGAGCTAGCTCTTAAAAATAAACAAGTCTTTTAACAGCACAGTGTCAGATTATAACATAAACTTTTAGCTTATTTTAAAGTATTAATTACAGAAACATAAAGCATGTACATATATGAAGTCTTTTGTAATAATTTTTAATCACTAACATTGAATGAGCACAATTGGGACTCACGCTGATTTAATTCCAGATTTAGGTTAGCACTCATCCTTGTTGACTTTATGATGTTGTCTTTGAACAAGAAAAGTAATAAAATGAATTTTCAAGAATTCCTCTCCAGTCGTGAAAAGCCCATACAGCAGTCCTTGACTTACAACCATTTGTTTAATGACTGTTCAAAATTACAATGGAACTGAGGAAAAAAATGACTTACAACTAGTCCTCTCACTTACAACTGATGCATTTTCATGGTCTTCTAATCGAAATTCAGGGCGCTTAGCAACCAGCATGTATTTACAAGTTTACAGTGTCCTGGGATCATGTGGTCACCATTTGTGATCTTCACAGCCAGCTTCTGACAAGCAAAGTCAATGGGAAAGCTGGATTTGCTTAATGACTGTGTGATTCATTTAACAACTGCAGTGAGCCACTTCAAAAAAAAAATGGCAAAAAAAGATTGTAAAATTGGGGGTAACTCACTTAACAACCAAACATTGCTTAGCAATGAAAATTCTGGCCCCAATTGTGGTTGTAGGTCTAGGTGGAGCGTTCCCCAACTTTTCTGGCTTTGCAGACCGGTGGGGAGGGGAAGGAGAGGAGATGTTTCCACACGAGAAGTGGGCCAGCACATGTTTGCAGCGCCATTTGCGAGAGCAGTGGACACACAGGCCTACTGATTGCACAAATGGAGCGTGCATGTCTGCACTCACCCACCACTTCTGTCCTCTGATTCCGAAAGGCTCAAGGCCTGGTAATGTGCTGCAGGCAGTGGTGCTTTTCAAATTATTTAACAACCGGTTCGCCCAGGGTCAGTGTTCTGCCCCAGCCTCGGACCCCAAAGAACGTAGCACACACAAAGTCTGTACAAACCCTAGTTTACTAAATTAAATCAGTCTTTTTCAAACAAAGGCTGTTAATTAACTTTCTTAACAGTCTACAAGAATCCAAAGAATAAATAATCGTAATCTTACTATGGTTGGCAGAAAGCCCAGAAGCAATTTGCAGGAAACCGATAAGAGAACTAAGCTCCAGACACAAAGGAGAGTGAATGAAGTTGTTCCCTGCAAATTGCCTCAGTCGTCGTTCTTCCTTAAATAAGCTAAGGGAGTGGCCAATTAGCCCCAAGCCTTACTCTCGAGGAGACCTCCTCCTGAGGAGCAACTCCTGCCTTTTGGCAGCTCTGTGTGAGAAGAGGCTCCTCCTCTTCTTCCTCTTCACTTATAGGAGGTTCTGGAGGTTCTGAAGGCCCTGGCTGAATCCCCGCCTCTGGCACCACATCTTCTCCAGCCTCCTCATTGTCTGACTCGAGTGCCAGCTGCACAGGCTGCTGGCGCAGCACCACACCAGCCTCCTCGCTGTCGGAATCAGCTACTAGCTGCACAGGCCGCTGCACAGGCCACTGCACAGGCCGCTGCACAGGCCACAACAGTCAGGTTGGCTGTCGTGAGAGGCATGGCCCATCCCTGGCCTCCAGCTCTGCCACACATGTGGACAAGTCTCCCGTGACAGCCAACCTGACCCGGGGTGAACTGGTTGTTAAATTATTCCCACACATACACACACACACACACACACACACTATTGAAGTTGATCCTGGGCGTTGCGCTGCAATGGAGAAATGAGAAACGGAGCAGCCAGCACAAGGGAAGGAATAGGAGCAGAGAGATGAAAGAAGGGAAGTGGCCTTTTCTTTCCCTCCTGCCGGCCGCTCTGTTGCCCATTTCTCCATTGCAGCGCAACGCCCAGGATCCACTTTGATACGGGAGATTGGTGGGTAATTTAACAATTGGTTCGCCCGAAGTGGTGCAAACCGGCTGAATCTCACCACTGGCTGCAAGCCGTGGGTTGGGGACCCCTGGTCTAGGACTTCCTGTATGTTTTGTTTCTGCATTGCTTCCCCCCACCCCACCCCCAGTTCCTAAATATCATTTCACTGAACTTCATTTACAGATATGCTGATCTTTGTTGTTAGGAATGGCCCTCTAATACAATTTTGCTGGCATTTACAAATATTCTTACAGGACTTTCTAACATGCTCTATTTAGAGCCTTCATTCTGTGACATAGATCTAATGCCATGGTGAACAGAAAGCTTTTGAGGGTTTTCAGTTCATTTGTTAATTGTTTCAATTATTGATTTACACTTGCAACTTCTTCTCTGTCGGGATAATATTTTGCAGACTTGCACAGGCAGATAAATGTAAATAAATGCATCGAAATTTATGGGCAATAGACTTCTCGAAACCTAATTGCTTGTCTTTTCATGAAGGGATATTTGAACATTAATGGACTACTAAAACACTGGTGGCAGTAAAAGCGAACACTTAGTGAACTTGAAACAGAAAGGCTCAGCATTATTTAGCTGACATTATCTATCTTCAGCTATTATCTAGCTCAGACTGACAAAGCATAAGTAATGATTGGCTATTGGTATTGACTCCAAGCCCCAGACTTGCAAGTACATAGAAAGCACCATCCTGATTGCATCTGAATTGTTCAGGTAGTAAGGATAATGCAGAGAAATCTCAAGTTAATTTTGTAGTGTGTTGCTAATGAGTAAGAAATGAGAAAGCTGATGGTATGGTAGATTTCTAGATTGTTTGAGAATTTATTTTTAGATGGGAAAGAAGGTGACTGAGGACAGACACGACTGAGGTGTACAAAATCACAGCAAGGAAAAGTGGGTCAGCTGACTTTTTTCTTCCTCTCTTCAGTCAGGGTCCATGCAGGGAAGTGATTAGAAGGTAATTTAAAACAGTGAAAGAGAACACTTCTTCACACTGTGTATAATTAACTGGTGGGATTCTGCAATAGCACTGTAGGGGTCTATATAACTACACAGCCCTCACATCTTGGACATAACCTGTTTCAATTCCGCCCCTTGGGACACCCTATAGGGCAGTGATGGCTAATCTTTTTGCTGTCATGTGCCAAAAGCGTGGTGAGTGCGGGGGGTCATGGGTGCAGGTGCCCACATCCATAATTCAATGCGCCCCGCCCTCCCACGCATGTGCAAGTAACCCCCCCCCACACTTCCCCCTGCTTTTGGCACATGATGGCCCGGTGGGCCCGGTAGGCCTGTTTTTCCCCCTCCCCAGACTCCAGAGGCTTTCTAGGAGCCTGGGGAGGGCAAAACCAGCCTTCCCTATCCCCCTGGAGACCTTCCAGAGGCCGGAAACAGCCAGTTTCCTGACTTCCGGTGGGACCGGAAGGCCTCAAAATCAGTTGGCTGGTGCGCGCATACGCACTGGAACTGAGCTAGGGCAACACTTGCGTGCCCACCAATATGGCTCTGCGTGCCACCTGTGCGTGCCACCTGCGTGCCACCCGTACCATAGGTTCGCCATCACAGCTATAGGGCATTACATGCCAAAACAACTAGACACAGAGACAGTTTTTTCCCCTCATGCCATCATTCTGCTGAAACCTAATTCTCATGATACTGTCTTATGTGTAAGCATATTCATATCTTCTATGGTTGTAATATTGTTATTGACCTTCTCATCTTTTTTACTACCCCCTCTTATTGGTATCATTATTATGATTATTACTCTATTGCTTTTGCATATACACTGAGAACTTTTGCACCAGAGACAAATTCCTTGTCTAATCACACTTGGCCCAATATTCTGTTCTGTTCTGTTCTGTTCTGTTCTGTTCTAGACGTGGTAGTGCAGTGGTTAGAATGCAGTACTGCAGGCTATTTCTGCTGACTGCTGGCTGCTTGCAATTTGGCAGTTCGAATCTCAACATGCTCAAGGTTGGCTCAGCCTTCCATCCTTCCGAGGTCAGTAAACTGAGGATTCAGATTGTTGGGGGCAATATGCTGACTCTGTAAACCACTTAGAAAGGGCTGTAAAGCACTATAAAGTGGTATATATGTCTAAGTGCTGTTCTGTTCTGTTCTGTTCTGTTCTGTTCTGTTCTGTTCTACTCTACTCTACTCTACTCTACTCTACTCTACTCTACTCTACTTTATTGTCCTCTCTTTGGATCCAGGGGTTCTAAATATGTGGGAGCAACATTTCCTTTTACATGTTATAAGGAATTTGGCTGGCAGGCAAATAATAGGAACAGAAAATACCACTCATTAAAAAAAAAAAAGCAAAAAGCAAGGCAATGCTAGTCTGGCAGGCATCTGATGAATTGGTACACAGATAGAGTAACGATGTAAAACTCAAGGAAGATATAAGGCTCCCAAGTAGCTTCTGGCATTAAAATTTAGTTTGATGTGACTCTGAAGGAAGAGAGGAGAAGCCAGATAACAAAATGGACAGGTGAATAGCAAAGAGTAATATAAAAGATACCATCTTAATATATTTATAATAATAAAGGAATACAAATTAGGAAGATGCAGGATTAAGGAGACAGTTTCAAGGTCTTGATTTGGCTGATCAATTTTTTGCAAAGATATAGTTGGGACCTTTTTCTGCTTAAGCAGATATAATTAATTGTTCCTCACAGTTGATACACTGTTTCTGTCTCTTTTATAATCCTCTGTCTATCTTTTGTTGGGGCTCTAGGTCAATTTGATTGGGAGCCCAGTGAATGTTTGTATATATTTTTTAAAATAATTGTTTCAAATTTCAATTGGTTTGGTTCATCTTTCAGTACATCACTTTTTCCCACAATATTCTTATTAGAACTATGTCATGAGTGGTGTTTGTTGTTGCTGTTTTATGCCTTTAAGTCAGGGGGGAAATGCTACCTGTTCGCACCGGTTCGGGTGAACTAGTAGTGATAAAAGCTGCTGGTTTGGGCAAACCGGTAGTAAAAAAAAAGCTACCAGTTCATCTGAACCTGTATTTCCAACGATCAGCTGTGCCGCGCGATTTATATTCTAAAACGCGTGGCACAGCTATTCCCCCCGTCGCTGTTCTACTCACCTTCCTTTGGCACGCACCACACATGCGCGGGTAGCGAACCAGTGGCAAACTGGGGAGGATTTCACCACCGCTTTGAGTCAATGAATGCAGTTTCCCTGGCCAAGGTTTGCCATTGCATCCTTTCAAGGGCTAAGATAGAATGACTGGCCTAAGGCAGAACTAGAATTCAGGGTCTCCAGCCATTGAGTGATTGATTTAGCACACCAGGTTTTCATTAAGTATAAAGAGAAGTAGAATTCTTCTCTTGGTCAGTGGCTTCCATATAAGGTGGCTTCCATCTCTATACTGATAAAAGAGAATATTTGTAACTCAGGGTTGAAATGTGGGGTCCTTGGTGTTCTCTGAGCTTGGTGGTTTTCTTGCAGACGTTTCATTACCCAACTAGGTAATGAAAGACCTGGAGAACTGGTAGCAGAAATTTTGAGTAGTTCAGAGAACCGGTAGTAAAAATTCTGACTGCCCCCCTCCCCCATCTATTCTCTGCCTCCCAAGTCCCAGCTGATCGGGAGGAAATGGGGATAAAAATAAAATCCTGGAATTTTATTTTATTTTATTTTTCATTTTTATTCAATTTATAAACCGCCCTTCTCCTGCTGGACTCAGGGCGGTGTACAGCCAGAAATAAAAAACAGTCAATACAAAATTTAAAATTTAAAAGAATTATAAATTTTGGCCATAAATTTTAAAACCTCATAACTAAAACCCAATTTGGACAATTTAAAAATCTAAAATCTTTAAAAAGGGGGGGGGAGGGTGTTTATGCCAGCCCTGCTTGTTGGAAGAGAAAAGTTTTTAGGGCACGGCGAAAAACCCGGAGATCTGATATCCTGCGTATCTCCGGAGGCAGGTTGTTCCAGAGGGCAGGTGCTGCCACGGAGAAGGCCCTCCCCCTGGGGGTCACCAGCCGACATTGCCTGGCCGACGGCACCCTGAGGAGTCCCTCTCTGTGGGAATGGGGTGGAAATGGAGATTTTACAGTATCCTTCCCCTGCCATGCCCACCAAGCCATGCCATGCCACACCCACCAAGCCACACCCACAGAACCGGTAGTAAAAAAAATTGAAACCTACCATGGTGTAGAGACATATAAACATAAGTTTGAAGAAAGACACAACAATTAAGGAAAGGTTCAATGTAACCTTGGGAAGGAAGAAAAATCTCAAAGTAACCAGCCTTGGATCTCTTGGGTGTAAGAGGAAGCATAGGGAAACTGAGACCTTCAAAATTCTGTTAATATCTGATAATATTACCTAATAGAGAGATGGATGACATAAACATTTAATAAATAAACTAAATAAGTAAATAAATAAATGTTTCCTGACCTGGTTTATCTTGAAGGGCTGACAATTAGGCTCCTGGAGAAAAGGCAGAGTATAAATCTAATCAACAAATAAAAGAAAGAATTTTTTCCTCTTTTCTTCCTGTGTTAAGTAGCAATTGTGGGCCATGAGACTACCCTGCTCTCCCCTCTATATAAAAGCTGTATCAGAAAACAGCTGTAATAAATCATTTCAGTCTGTAGGGAAAGGATTTGATCTGAGCCATTGCTTTAAAATAAATGTCAAAGCAGAGTTTCTTGAATAAATCAATATTATTTCCATGATACTGTATTTATCCAAAGGCCAAGGAGAACTGTTGGCAGGGTCTTGCCTGGTTTTCTTTTTTGTATGCTAAAAAATACTGATTTTTCAAATCTTTCTCGTTCAGGGACGATCAGTCTATATACTACCATATCTTTGTATTTATGTAAAAATCATTAAATAGAATGAAAAAAAGTTCTGAATGACATCAAATTATACCATTTCATTCAATCAATAAATTCATTCATCTGCTATAAATAGATAGTTATATATAATTGAGCAGAGGTAATTTTTGCAGTGAAATGTCCTTTTTTTTCTGGGCATGCTCTTTATCAAGATAGCGCTGTGCTCTATCCTTTCTCTATTTATGCAACTGATAGGAATGCCTCCTTTCACAACTCAAGAAAGAAAAACCCCGATTCCACTTTCATAGAGGAAGGTACTTTTACTGAGTATGAACTGAATGCAACCAAAGAAAAGCAAGGTCTGAGGCAATAGGCGCAAAAATCACATATAGAAAGCACCCCCAAAACCCTCCCCCCAAGGGTCCAGTCAAGATTATCCAATCCACATCCCCTCAAGGTGTCATGTGGGATGGAGCTTCAGATGGCTCCATCCTTCTGGTATGCCAGGACGGTTGACTTTGACTGGTTATCAGCACGCCTTCCAGCTGCAGAGAAAATTTTCTCCAATTCACTCCCTGTTTGAAAAACAGGCATAAGTCACTTTTTTCAGTGCCATCATAACTTTGAACAGTCACTAACTGAACTGTTGTAAGTCGAGGACTACCTGTAGTGTGATGGCTGAGAGGGAAAAAACCCTCTACATTTGAAATCATTATTATGAAAATTAAATATAATTAAAATATAAAGTGGATATCAGCTAACAGACACTGCTGGATCTCAGAAAGCTACTGAGGCAGAGCTGGTTAGTACTTGGACGAGATATCACCAGGAAATATAGGTAGTCCTCGACTTACGACCACAATTGAGCCCATATTTTCTATTGTTAAGTAAAATATTTGTTAAGTGAGTTTTGCCCTATTTTATGACATGTCTTGGGACCAGCAGCAGTCATAAATATGAGCCAGTCTCCAAGCTTCTGAATTTTGATCACATGATCATGGGGCTGCTACAAAGGTCATAAATGTAAAAAATGGGAGCATTTACTGGCTGGATGCCCTTCCTGACACCTACATGGAGTTTGCAGTATATATTTTTTCTTTGCGTCCTAGGAGTGAAACATCTGCCGCCAGCTAAGGATTGAACTCTCAATCTTCTAAATGGGAGGTGAGCATCTTCACCACTGGACCACCGTGTTGCTTAGGCTGTATGAAAAATGAAAAACAACAACAACCCCACTTCTGCATTGTTGCCAAAAGCCTCTTACATAGACAAATTCATAAAGTCACCAGAAATAACATAGACTTGAAGAAGGCTTTCCTAACAATGAACAAGATTCTTCTCCAATTGTGCACGTAATAATTTCTTCCATGTTGAAAATGACAATTGATGGTAACTTTTGGTAACCCCAGAGAACCATACTCAAGATCGTCGAGTGTTTTGTGCAATATTAGGAGTTCAGGTTTGCAAGTTTACTTTAGTGGCATAGAAAATTGCATTTGTGTGAGTAGTTAAGAAATCATTAGAATAGCAATTTAATGATCCTGGCAGGGAGAAATATCAGCTGTGCATGTCTATACACGTATCTATCTGACTGGTTTACCTGACTTTGTTCTTTTAATATTTGTATATTAGATTAGTCTCAAGATACCCGATCTGGTATGAAGATCAGTTTTTAAGGGCAATGTCCAAATTGCCTTGTAGACTGCTTAAAGGAGTCCTTACTGAAATTATAAATTAAATTATAAATTTAAAAAATGCATGAAGCTATTTGAAACCAACTCTTTCATTAATCTTATTTAAATAAAAAATGTATTATGATCTCATCTACCATCCAGAGGGCCTGAACAGCTAGTAAAAAAACTGACCAGTTTCCACCTGTTTTTTTCTGAACATTTTCTGCCTCTGTGAATGCTGCTTGAAAAATGTCAGCCAATGTTGAAATATATCTTTCTTCTCATTATTCTTCATTTATCCATTTCTGAATATTACCTTAACTGCTTCCCTGTCACTATCAGTTTGCTAAGCATATTCTTAGTGAAGTTAGCGAATCAGACACTCATTTTCCACTTTGCGTCATACTGAAATTGTACTTATTTTCAGCCAATAAATTCATCGGTAATCCCTGCATTGTACTGCATTTTGTGTAATAATTTCCAGTTTTGACCTGTCATTTCTTCTAATCTTACTACTTTTATTCACAAGTCACAATGTGAATAAAACAAAGGGGAGATATTATGAAGATTAAAAAAAAAACAGCTCTTTTTATCCAGGTGATTATACAACTGGAGATTTATAGTATTGCAGTGGTTATTGAATTCATAGGTGGGTGATGGCTGGATCGATATTATTCCTGTGTTACCGCTTGGGACTATTCCATCTTTCTTCTTTTATAAATAATTCTAAATATCCTTGCTAAAAATAAAAAGCCCTGGTTTCATGCCAGATTGCTTCAAAGTGATAACTCTAATCCCACTGGGAAAGTATGAGCATCACTATGCAGTACTCTGTGCTCAGTTTTCCAAGCTTATTAATGAACTCTAGAAATACTGGCCTGTCCACTCTCAGTTATTCCTGGGAGACACAAGGAGGATACACGCATGCAGAAGGACCAGGAAATAAACCAGATTCAAATTTCATTACTAATCCTTTCTTAATTACAGAGGTTTTATCAATTTAACAGTCTCCTTCTTTCTTCTTTTTAAGAATTTTTCCTGTACTGTTTCTCTCCCTCCACTTTTGGCATCTTTGACATATTTTTGGATTGCCTCTTACCTGCTAGTGAAACCTCTTTCTTTTTCTTTCTTTCTTTCTTTCTTTCTTTCTTTCTTTCTTTCTTTCTTT
>WNWU01000109.1:2570601-2699005 GCA_012654045.1 Ptyas mucosa | reverse complement strand
TTTCTTTCTTTCTTTCTTTCTTTCTTTCTTTCTTTCTTTCTTTCTTTTCTTTTCTTTTCTTTTCTTTTCTTTCTTTCTTTCTTTCTTTTCTTTCTTTCTTTCTTTCTTTCTCTTTCTTTCTTTCTTTCTTTCTTTCTTTCTTTCTTGTAGATGTTCCCATCTCAGAAATCTCATTATGCATCATGAATAAATTACCTTGCCATTTCTTTATTTGCTGCCATAAGCCGATCTTCAGATTGATAGTAGCAGCAGGCTACTATGGACCACTCCAGTGTAAAACATAAAGTCTTTAAACTGAGCTCAGTTTCTGGTGACTACACAAATCACCCATGTTTTTTTCTGGATAATAATAAGGAAATAATATGTTATTGCCTTTTTCATTCTAATTGATTTTGGGGGATTTCCTGGTGGTTTCTCATCAAATAATAACCAGGCCTGACCCTAGATACTATTTTTTAAGGTCTCCTTTTAAAAGGAAAATATCTAATGTTTTATACTCATAGTTTCTAAACTTTCAGTCAGAGAGTAACTCTCCTCATATTTATTAATCTCTGATTTGCATTTCCAATTAAAACAAACCTTATGAGTTGAATCCTGGGCTAGCAATTAGAAGCATATATCCAGATCATGACAATCCTGGCTTACATATAAAGCCGAATCCAATGTAGAATGAAGGAAATGTAACAGAAGTGTTGTTAAGTATAAATGCCTGCCCTCCAAACCTAGTGTTGTAAGGGTTAACTACCCAGGGATCCCTTCACCCACTGACCCCTCCTCACCTGGACTCCGCCCCTGGAGTACTTAAGGGTCATCCATGCGGTCTGGGCTCCATTCTAGCTGCAAACCTGTAAGAGAGAAACATTATGTAAATAAACAAACTTGATTATACACATGCCTGTGTATCTCCTTCATTGGGCTCGATCCAAGAACATTCCTACAAATATGGTAGCAGAGGATGGTTCTAAATAGCCCAAACCAAACTAAAAGGATGTCTGAAAATATCAAGCTGAACGAAGAAACCGAAAGAGTAAACACCCGTGCATCCAAAAAGAAGATGGAAGAAATGCTAGCCTCAGCTGAAGCCAAGCTAGCAGAAATGCAAAGGAATAAAGAACGACTCTCCAGCCCTGGCTACTCAAGAATAACAGAGAGAAGCCTAGACGAAAGAGAGGATGAATCAGAGACCGAGCTACGCGAAGAAAAGGAGCTAAAAGAAAAGCTACTAAGCCTAGCCGGATCGACATCAAACAAGTCCAGTCTCATCGCGGAACTCCGCAACCTCCTTGATGACTGCGGGGCAGCGACCGGGAAGAAAGATGACAAAACGGAGTGCAGAGACCAAAACGTGGTAAGCGATTTAAACCCCTACCACTCGCTCACCGATGAAGCCGATCCAAGATTCGCGCGCTCCCCACAGCGGCCATCTTGGATGGTGACATCACCCAAGATGGCCGACCAATCCCCAATCAGATCCCGAGATTTAAAAAACCCGGCGGGAAACGAGGCCTACCACCACAAGGCCTACGAATACAACCACGAGGCCAAGAACTATACCGGACAGGTGACATCAAGTTCGCCTACAGAACTCGAAGTAGAAAAGGCCATGCGGACCATCACCGCGGCTTTCGGAACCAAAATAAAAATAATAAGTTCCGATGCCGATACCGATACCGCAGGGGGAAATAAAGTGACGTCCTACACGCATAAGGGCAGCCACGAAGACCAACTATGGAAGAGAAATACCGAGGCGTGGGCACAGCCCCCCACCTTCTACGCCGGAAACCTCGCCATGCATCCCCTAAGCTACGCCATAAAACCGGGAGAAATAAATGAATACTTACCACACCAAAGGACTCAGCCGAGACCTCCGGGGTTGTCGACGGGCATAGGCGCCGGCCCGTACCTAAACTTCGGCCTCCAGAGCGGACCGGAGCCCCAGGGCCTTCACCCAAGCCTCGCGGACCCGCATCGATGTCCAGGCGGCGCAACGAGACCCACGACGCTCCAGACGGCGACCCAAATAAACTTCGGCCTCCAAGGCCCTCCAAAGACGGAGCCAGAAGTCCAACTCGAGAGGCAAGGCCTTCACCCGGGAGCAGCAGGAACGAGCTCCTTCCACGACGGCGGCAGAGACAGAATGGCCCAGGAGCATGCGCAGAACCGACCTGCAATAAAAAAACAACAGACCATAGAAGCAAGTCACTACAGACTGACTCCCTGCATTCCCCTGCCTTATTGTGAGTTCCCTTTTGCTTTGGACCATGGACAGCAACCCTCAATAGGTAATATTACTCACAATACAGGGACACTTCCAAATGACTTTCCCAAACTCAGGGTAGATGGGGTTAACTTTGTTGAATGGAACCAACAGTTACAGGTTGTCCTCTTAAAGGAACATTTACTATTTTTTATAACTAACCCACCTGAAAAGCCTTGGACTTTTCAGTTAGATTGCATGCATCATAAGGCTTACCATTTGTTACTAACCAGCATATCACTCAGTATGTATCCCAGTATCAGCCACAACTTGACAGTGTCAGAAATAGTAACCTTTTTGCATAAAATGTTCCACAGCAGAAGTATAGCCACTACCACAAGAATCACCAGGGAATTCTACTCAGCCAAACTCAAGGGGGGAACTTCAATGAGTGAACACATATTGTCACTCAATGCCACCAGAGCTGAGTTAATTCAGAGGGGGGAGAACATAACAGAAGGGAACATGGTGAGCGTGATCATAAATTCCTTAGACCACAGCTGGAATGATTTCATCATGCACTTAGACAGTTCCAGCCTAGAACGCATCACCTTAGATATGCTAACCAGTAAACTTATCGCGGAAGACAACCTCAGGAGGGATAGATACCAGAACCACAGAGAACCAAGGATTAGCAAAAGAGTAGAATTCCACAGCAGAGACTACAGCGACATAGAATGCTTCAATTGTGGCTCCAGGGAACACTATAAAAGAGATTGCCCCAGGAGAATAAGAGACATGAGACACTCACAATCTAGAGACAGGACTGAAAACAGACATAGACTCCCCGAAAGACAGACAAATGAGAACAGATATAGGCGCAGAGATTCACCCAAACCCAGGGACGGGAGGAGATACCGGGACAGTTCCCGGGACAGTCACAAGGGTTCACTATATGGGCTGAGAGCAAGGGACAGCACACTGGGATACACCAACACCAAAAATGCATGGCTCCTAGATTCAGGAGCCACAAACCATACCACTTATGACACAAAATTATTTACTAAATTCACAGAAGAGAAATTCACCATTAAAGTGGCTAACCAAAGCAACGTGCTAGTAACCGGAAAAGGCAACATAAACATCCCAGAGATAGGGGAAATAGAGGGGGTATTGCTTGTTCCGGAGATACCCTATAACATACTAGCCACCTTGAAGCTAAGCAAGGAAACGGGAACAAAAATAACATTTAAGGAAGGGAAGGTATTTTTGACCAGAGATGAGAGGATCATCGGTAGAACTATAATAAGCGAGGGTTTACCATACTTCCAGCCTAACTGTAGCAGCCCCCCCAGGATAAACACCAACACTAGCGACATGATAGACACTGCACTCAACACCGAGGAGACAGAGGAAGTTAATCACGACCTGACGCCCAGTGACCCAGACATGAACCAAACTTTAGAAAAAGAGAAGCCATCGTTAGGCAAACCCATTCACGATGAGTGTGCCCATTTATTGCATAGAAAATTGGGTCATAGCAGTTTTCCGGTTGTACAAAAAATGGTCAATTGTTCTGATGGATTAAAGGTTAAAAATTGCAAAAACTATTTAGAGTGTTCGGTGTGCAAATGTTCCAAGTTGAAGACCAAAGCCAGACCAAAAAAATCAGAACGCACCACAAATTCCTTGTTTCAAATGGTACACATGGACCTAGTTGGGCCCTTAAGGCCATCCATCAAATATAAGAAAAGGTTTTTCCTGACTATCGTAGATGACTTCAGTCGCTACGGTTATATATATACACTCAAGCACAAACATGAGGTGTTCCAGAAATTTAAAGAATTTCATAAAAAGATAGAACTGCAACATAATATTAAAATCAAGCAAATAATGACAGACCGAGGGTCCGAGTTCATGTCTCAAGAATTTTCAAATTGGCTCAGGGCGCAAGGGATGCTGCGCTTTACGTCGGCCCCTTTTTCGCCATTTCAAAATGGAGTCGCAGAGAAAAAAAATGGAACCCTACAGACAATGATGAGATGTGTGCTAGAGGATGCAGGGTTAGGACAACACTACTGGTCAGAAGCCGTTTTATACTCAAATTACACGCTTAACAGGTTATGGTGTAGCGTAATAAATAAAACACCGTACGAGGTCATGTATAATAGGAAGCCAAAGATAGCACACCTTCACATATTTGGTGTAACCGCCGATGTTCATATCCCCAGACAGATACGCAGGAAGGGAGACAAAGTTTCCAGGCGACTAAGATTCATGGGATATGAACCGGGCACCAAGGGTTTTAGGTTCATTGACAGCAACAACAATTTCATAGTTTCACGCACCGCAGTATTTCATGAAAACTCTAATTGGTCCAAAATACATCTTAATGAAATAACCACAGAAGGGGAAAACACCAACCGTTCACATATCAAAACACAACAGGGCAGACCAATAAACAATGACATAGAAGCTACAAAACCAAGGGAGCATAGGATAAGAATCAGAGAGTGGAAAGAGGGACACCCAGACCTAAAAGTAGAAACACTCACGGAAAAGGAAGCCAGGTACCTTCACGATACGGAAACCACGCCCGAAAGGCCAGTTAGGACTTCTAGAAATAAAACCCCCAAGAAACTAGAGGACTATGTGCTATCTCTCCATGCTAACCAAGTAACCCCCAATAATTACGATGAAGTCCTCAATTTACCCACTGACGAGAAGGAAAAGTGGGAACAGGCGATGGAGAAAGAGATGAACAGCCTGCGTGAGCTAAAGGTATACACGCCCGCAGAGGCCCCTAGTGATAAGACCACCATAGGCACTAGGTGGATATACAAAATAAAGTCTCTAGAGGGAGGTAAATCATTATATAAGGCTAGATTGGTAGCCCAGGGATTTGCCCAACGATTCCCAGACGATTACACAGACACATATTCCCCCACCGTCAGAGCAGAAAGCGTAAAGTGTGCATTGGTGATAGCCTCGATTCTAAACTTAAAAGTACACCAATTCGATGTGCAGACAGCGTATCTCCACGCTGATCTAGATAAGGAAATTTATGTTAGGGCTCCACATAGTAAAAACACACGCAAAGGGGAAACCTGGTTATTGAACAAGAGTCTATACGGACTAAAACAGTCTGGGAAACGGTGGTATGAATGCTTGTCAAAAACATTAAGGTCAATGGGTTTTGAAGCCACCTCTGCCGACAACTGTTTTTTCATCAAAAGGTTGGGTAAATCCATAGAATACGTTCTGGTATATGTTGATGACATTCTATATGTTGGTGACCAAGATCATAAGTGTGAAACATTTGCTAAAGAACTGGGAAAGCACTTCACCTTGAAGGTACTAGGAAAGGTTGACAAGTATCTGGGGGTACAAATTACCAAAACCAACAAAGGCTTCAGACTGTCACAGAGAGAAAAGATAGTGGAATTGCTACATAAATGTTACATGTTTGATGCCAGACCATGCGAAACCCCCATGACACCAGACTTCCTAAAAAACATGTACGATGAGTCAGAGCCTTTTAATGACAATACCTTATACAGATCCATAATAGGCTCCTTACTTTATATAGCGAACTGGACGAGGCCTGACATAGCATTAACTGTCAACCTTCTGTCGAGGCATGTGGGCAAGCCCACCAATTATCATTGGGATGCCACAAAAAGGATACTTAGATACTTAAAGCATAGTACAGAAGCATGCCTATGTCTAGAACCGGAAACATCCGGTAAGCCAGTTCTTTCATGTTATGCAGACGCAGATTGGGCTGGGGACGTGAAATGTAGAAAAAGTACATCAGGGTACATATTTTTCTTGAACGGCAGCCCTGTACATTGGTACACTGGTAAGCAAAACCTAGTGGCTACATCGACTACTGAGGCCGAATATATATGCTTATCCAAAGCTGCGAATAATCTGGTGTGGTTCGATGACTTGCTCTCCAACATCTGGGCCGAACCCACATACCCCATCCACATACATGAAGACAACAAGGCAGCTATCGAAATATCTAGAGCTGATGCTGTGGGTCAAAGGTCGAGACACATAGATATAAAACACAAACACGTTAGGCAACTCTCCAGCATGGGCTTTATTAAAGTATTACATTGTGATACACAAGAACAAACTGCTGACATCTTAACCAAACCTCTGTTAAACAAACAGCATACCTATTTGACATCCAAACTAGGTGTCATACTACACAAATCGATAAACCATGATCAATCCACTTGTGATCTTACGGCCAGGCATCTAGAGGGGGATTTGTTAAGTATAAATGCCTGCCCTCCAAACCTAGTGTTGTAAGGGTTAACTACCCAGGGATCCCTTCACCCACTGACCCCTCCTCACCTGGACTCCGCCCCTGGAGTACTTAAGGGTCATCCATGCGGTCTGGGCTCCATTCTAGCTGCAAACCTGTAAGAGAGAAACATTATGTAAATAAACAAACTTGATTATACACATGCCTGTGTATCTCCTTCATTGGGCTCGATCCAAGAACATTCCTACAAGTGTAGGATTGGGAGATTTGGCTTGGTGAAGGACTATGAAAAGATTCTAGGAATAGTAGTCCCAAAAGTGCTTTTTCAAGAGGCAACTGGACTTTCTTGTTCTTGTTTGAAGACATTTCGCTTCTCATCCAAGAAGTTTCCTGGATGAGAAATGAAATGTCTTTGAAGAAAAAAAAATACAGTTGCCTCTTGAAAAAGCACCTTTGGGACAATCATGAGCTGGATGACTGAGAATCTCCATAGACATCTAGGAATAGTAGTGGACCATTAGCTTAACATGAATAAGCAATGTGATGCTGCAGCTAAAAGTGCTAATGCAGTCTTAGGTTACATTAATAGAGATCCCAAGTTATAAGAGGCAATAGTTGCATTATCTGATATAACTATAGCCTGCATTAGGAGGATTGTGTCCAAAATTTACCACAGCATTTTAAAGTGAATAGGAAGATGTTGAAACCAGTTCAGAGGGATAGCTACCAGGATGCTTAGGGGTCCCTAAACCAAGCCCTATAAGCTTACAAAAAGGAAAAATTGGGAGAAATACAGTGTGGTCGAGAAAAATCACAAGCCCTGACACTTGTGAAACAGGGATGGCTTATTGTTGAAAGCAGACCAGGACAAGAATCAATCACAGTAGTAAATCATGACAATCATATTCAGATTTGGTGTGCTTGTGGAAGAGACTCGGGGATTTGCACATGCCAAGTTTCAAAAAGTTGAAATGTACAGTTTCAGTTTATGTGGAACAAAATGCTGAGAAAATCCATGTGCCAGGGGTGATAAATCTTGCCAAGTCTCTCTGATGGAGAACTGTTGTACTTCTCTTTTACAGTTGTCAAGCTTCTTTGAAAGAGATGGGGCTGCCAGCTCTGAATCATCTTGTCTAATAGAAAGATCCCTATCAGCTTTGAATTGCAGTTAAGCAAGGTATGAAAGACTGCCGCAAGATTGGTGCCAATGTGACTACATTTATTTTATTTACTTTGGCTAATTACTGTAGATTTGGCTCTAAATGAACAAAGGGAGGTTGCTCTTTTTCAACTAGTCTTGAGATTTGATAGCTTCTGAAAATATATAAATTAGGAATACGCTCAAAGTAGTTCAATAAAACATGCACACACCCAGTTCTTTACATGTTGGAAGGACTATGTTTTTATTAAGGGTTTATTCCAAATACTCATGGGAGCAAGTTCCAGGGATAAGAAAGAAGAGAACTTTTCAAGTGGGATCACAGAAAGAGATCTGTTTCACAGTTTTTTCTTCCTTAAACCAACAGGAGGAAAATCCAACATTTGATGATGATGCAGAACAGTTTTGCAAGCTTAAGGTAGAGCGATTGCGCCTGAACTGCAAAATGGCAAATGAATATTGTATGGCAAACAAAGCCATAGACAACTCACATCCATTGTTGCCCAGTGGTCATCTAGATTTTTAGCAGTTCAGATACACTAGCCCTGTTTCATTCCCCCAGCCCGGAATCCAGTCTCCACCATTCTGTCATCTAGCTCCTCTTCTGATGAATAGTAATGGTTTTGCATTACCATATCTGGTCTATAAATATCTAGATAAGCACAAAATAGTAGCAAATCAGTATCCCTCTGTTCCCATCTAGTGGTTGTCCAGATTTTTGTAGACCTGATATGGTAGTGCTAGAAGAAAAGCAGAAAATATAGAGGACTAGTTCAGATTACAAATTATCAGGCTCCAATTATCCTACTTTGGACACATTATGGGAAGACCCAGATCTCTGGAGAAGGCTCCTATGTTGGGAAAGGTGGAAGGAAAGGGTAGCAGAGCACAACCAGCAGCAAGATAGATGGATTCAGTTACTGTGACAAAGGGTGTATTGCAGGGGTAAAATCCAGCAGGTTCTGACATGTTCTGGAGAACCGGTAGCAGAAATATTGAGCAGTTCAGAGAACCAGCAAATACCACCTCTGGCTGGCCCCAGAGTAGGGTGGGAATGGAGATTTTGCAGTATCCTTCCCCTGGAGTGGGGTGGGAATGGAGATTTTGTAGTATCCTTCCCCTGCGACGCAAGCCACACCACATCACGCCCACCAACCCACGCCCACAGAACCGGTAGTAAAAATAATTTGATTTCACCACTGCTGTATTGTTAGAAGTCTTGAAAATCCAGGTTAGGGATATGTGTCATAGAGGAAATGTATCTATGTCATCGTTAATACTTGATATTAATTTGATGGCACATAATCAGATCAATGTCTGTGGAGATTCTGAATCATCCAGGTTTATGGTTGTCCCAAAGTTGCTTTTTCAAGAGGCAACTAGATTTTCTGGGATTTTCTTTGAAGATGTTTCTCTTCTCATCCGAGAAGCAGAGCTGAAGAGGCTTCTTGGATGAGAAGCAAAATGTCTTCAAAGAAAAACCAGAAAGTCCAGTTGCCTCTTGAAAAAGCACCTTTGGGGTAATCAGATTAGGTTATGTATTGGATAGCTGTCAGCACAGATGCATGTAAACATATGACTTTATTCTTCTGGCATGTACATTTTCATTCTAATACTCAGGCATGGATCCGTTATCTTGGTAGATTGTACTTGGGACAATTAGGACACCATATCCTTACCAGAAGTATCACCCACTGTTACTTGTGAGCACTTGCTGAATTGGATCTATTTTCTGGACAACCTTCTGATATGTGCTGACATACACTGAGTCACATTTGCCATATTGATGCTTGTTTAGCAAGAGGAGAAAAGATTCTTTCACAGCCAATGTAATCTGTAAGCATTTAGTGGAGCTCATGAGGAAAAGATAAGTAAAAAGGAAATAAAGAAATAATACTGTGTAAATATAAGGCACTATCTTTTCCAAACATGGAAGAGATTATTTGCCATCAGCAATGCTAAGAGAGAAAATGTGAAAATAAATAAAAACAGGCAAGCTTTTCTTAATTCTGTCTCTCTCTTCTTCTTTTTTTTTTTTCATTTTTGAAAAATCTTCCTTCTTGTTATTAGGACAAACCTCCTCTCCATAAGCATTGTAGCAATCTAAAGCAGGGGTCTCCACCCTCGGCAACTTTAAGCCTGGCGGACTTCCAATTCCCAGAATTCTGGGAATTGAAGTCCTCCAGGCTTAAAGTTGCCAAGGTTAGAGACCCCTGATCTAAAGGAAATAAAAATAGTCATGAAGTCACTAAGAATTATATTGGAAAACTCCAAACTCAACTCTGGTCACTAACCCTCCATCATAGCAACCTGGATGAGAATACAATATAAACAGATATGTCTGGAGAGAGGCTGTGTCAAAAAAGTCAGTATGTCAGCCATATCCACATAACCAAAGCCTTACCCCCCCCTTTTTTTATGCCGCTGGACTTGGATTCAGTGGTGGGTTCCTCCCGGTTTGGTCCGGTTCTCCCGAGCCGGTAGCGGTGATGATATGATGTCACCGAACTGGTTCTGCCCCCCCGCCCTCCTGTGTTATTTTTACCTTTTATTTGGCCCCACACCCAATCTATTGCTGCCTCCTGAGTCCAGCTGATGGCTAGGGGAAAAAAAACTGTTTAAACTCTTGCTGTGGGGCTTCAAAGGGCTGCCCTACAGCTGATCAGTATTAAAAGAAAGCAAATGAGTAGACCGGTGCCTGCAAAAATAAATGGGTAAACCAGTGCCTGAAAAAAGACATGAGTAGATCAGTGCCTGCAAAAATAAATGGGTAGATTGGTCTAGCTCTGCAAGCAGTTAAAAGCCTGGTAGACCAGTACCCTCTGCTAAATCCTAAATAATTGTCACATGACCATCAAGCCACACCCACAAAATAAGCCACGCCCACAGAACTGGTGGTAAAAAAATTTAGAACCCACCCCTGCTCGGATTGTACAGTTGGAGGGGGGCTGCTAATTTGGCTTTTTTGATTGCCTCCCCTGCAGGGAAAACTATTGTTATATTGATGCAGTCTAAATGGATGGTGAGAGAAATGGGGCTGCTGTCACAAAACTGTCCCTGGCAGTAACAAGGAATTTCCTTTAGAGAATTTTGTGTTGCAATATGCAGAAGAAGGAAACAAAACCCCATCTCTTTCTTTCATTGTATATCACAGAAATGGAATATGTAACATTAGTTGCCACAACAGTGGAAAATACCAATTCAGTGGTTAGGAACATTTAGGAAAGGAACTACAAATAAAGCAGCTTCTGTTCCTCTTATGGCATGCTTTTTAAGTGACAAGCAAAAAGGTAGAAGATTAGGGATTTTGCAAAAGGTAAAATGACTGTTTTCTAACATGGCACTTAGAAAAGGAAAATATCACCTTGCTTATTTATTTATATAAGTTTTTGTATCCTGACCTGCTAATGCATATTGATTTAATTTCATGTACGGATATTTCAGAAAGCTACTATTCAAAAACCTAGATGCAAAATGTTGGTTTTCAGAAATAATAGCACGGAAAGATTTGCGAAATTTTAAATGTCAAATAAAATCAGGACTCTGTGAAGCTTTTTTTTTTTCATCAAAGCTTTATTTTGACAAAATTGAAGCCCTCTGCACTCATTAGCTTCAGCAGTTTATTTTTGTTCAAATATATATTGTTTATATAAACAGTGAAAAGGCTTGTTACAATTTTTCAAAGAGTTTTGTGTGAATAAATGGTTATGAAAAAGTTCTATTTCATGTACATATACTGATCAGTTTTGGCACAAATGTAGTACAATAATTGCAAGTTTTCCCAAATAGTACAGAACAATAAGCAAGATCTCTTTCAGCAAAATTCTTGTCTGTGGTGTGGTTTGGGCCCAATTCACACAAACATTCAAAAGGTCATTTTACTTTTTGTGAGATATCAATCTGTTTGGGGGCCTGAAATACTTTAGGACAGTTAACCACTCTCAGGCATTTTTTTAAAGAAAAAGTGTCACAACAGCATCACGGGAATATGCATCTCATAAAATCATTCACCTTATGAGCTTGGGAAAAAAAAGCAATTTTGTGAAAGTTTTGTTCCATCACATATAGGGGAATTTGATCTCAACTTGAAGTGTTATATAAAAACAGATTTAATTTCTTAAATCTCAGCATTCTGTCTGATTTGCAAATAAAATGTTTGAACCTTTTCATGAAGAAGGAATGACATTTTTTGGCCCCAAAGTCGTTGCTACCCACCATGCAAAATTCAAGATTTACATATAATTAGCCTGACAAATGTTCTGCATCAAGAAAATGTAAACATTATTTTCTGTATCATTTCTTTCCTCTATTTAGTTCTATTCTAGCCAGAAAAAAACCAACAAGAAAAAGTAACCACGGATGTCTTGGAGGCAGGGAAAAAAATACCTGCAGATATCCTGATGTCTTTCTGCAAATGACATGAATTACATATTTGTGACAGAAGTGATGATGTAGTTATACAACTGCTTTATTTGCAATATGATATCATGGCGTATGTACCATTTGAGGTAACTGTGGCTGATGGATATAACTAATGACTAAAAAACAACAGAAAAGTACTTGAAGTCAAGATTAAGCTGTGCATTATTAAATTATTAAATATTGTAAACATGGGCATTTATTTTTTTCTTCCATCTCCCATTACAATAAGTTGATTAAAGGCTTGTATTAGAGAATTTTTTTTTCCAATTTACATTAAGCTTTGTTTGTTTTCTTATTTGGCACTGGGATTACCATGAAAAGTCTTTTTCTTTTTTTTTAATATGATGAAACAGGGGACAGTTATTAATGATAACACTGATAACAATTCTGGATTTTCCATGCTGTAAAGTGTAACATCAATTGCTTAGTCTTCTCTCCATGCAAATTTTATTTTCTTTAGTAGATTTCTATGCCACCTTTACTCCCTGAGATCAAGGTAGTTTACATAGGGCTTTCTCTTTGTGCTACCCTTGGAAAAACTTAACAAGTCAGCTAAACTGAGAGTGATTGGCTGAAATTTGGCCAGTGAACTGCGATCCCAGTCCTAATCCAACACTTTAACTGCCACACCATACTGGCATATGCAGATGATCTGAGAAGCAGATGACAGAACTTTTGTGAAGCACAGAAAAACAAAAATAAAGTTGCTTACTAGTGAATTTTGACAATGTTAGCTATAGTAGGTATAGTATATATTTATGAAACTTCACAAACTTTTGTTGTGATTCAGAACTGCAGTAGCCAACGTATGAGAGAAAAGGATATTTTAGTTTTGAATAGGGTACAGAAATTGGTGGCTTATTACTAATGACTAAATTTGGCTTCTTGGATACTTCAAAATGTGATTGCTGCTCAGAGTTACATGCAGAATTCTTAGATGTGGATAATTCATAGTACAGGAAGTCCTTGACTTACGACTATTTGTTTAGTGATCGTTCAAAGTTAGGATGGTGCTGATAAAAATGACTTACAACCTATCCTCATACTTACTACTGTCATGAGTGTGAGGTTCAAACTCACACTACCTCCTCAGTTACAGGATCGAATTTGGGCACTTGGAAACTGCTTATGTATTTACAGCAGATGCATCATCCTGGGTCATGTGATCTCCATTTGCAACTTCTCCTGGGGCCTTCCAACAAGTTAAAACAATGGGGGAAGCTGGATTTGCTTTGTGACCTTGGCAAAAAGGATTGTATAACCAGGTGTGACTCTTTTAATAACTGCATCTCTTAGTAACACAAGTTCCATTCCCAATTATGGTTGTCAGTCAAGGACTATTTGTATTATTTTCAAAACGTTTCCAAAATTTGCCTGAACTCTTTCCATATTTCCTAATTCTGAATTCACATCAGAGTATAAAATACAAATAGGATGGTTTTAATTGGTTTTCAGTATTGTGGTTAATTGGTTCTGGAGAAGACTCCTGCGAGTCCCTTGGGCTGCAAGGCGATCAAACCGGTCAGTCCTAGAGGAGATCAACCCTGACTGCTCTTTAGAAGGCCAGATCCTGAAGATGA
Organism: Ptyas mucosa; assembly: GCA_012654045.1. Classification (NCBI taxonomy): domain Eukaryota; kingdom Metazoa; phylum Chordata; class Lepidosauria; order Squamata; family Colubridae; genus Ptyas; species Ptyas mucosa. The sequence continues at coordinate 2,685,368 of WNWU01000109.1, read as the reverse complement.
AGCTGAAATACTTTGGCCACTTAATGAGAAGGAAGGACTCACTGGAGAAGAGCCTAATGCTGGGAACAATTGAGGGCAAAAGAAGAAGGGGATGTCAGAGAATGAGGTGGCTGGATGGAGCTTAAATGGTCTCCGGGGGATGATAAAGGACAGGAAGGCCTGGAGGAAAGTTGTCCATGGGGTTGTGATGGGTCAGATATGACTTCGCAACTAACAACAACTGTGGTTAATTATGGTTCAGTAAGTTAAAGGCAAATTGCAACTTCAACTTATATGGTTGAGAGGGCAGTAAGAAAAGAATGTGCCGCCGCTGTCTGCATCCACTCCTCCAATAGTCTATTTTTTTCAATCTGTTTATTGTTTGAAATCTGAAGGAGGTAAATTTGATGCCATCAATGGTGGTGGAAGGCTTTATGCCAATCATAAGCAAGCAATATGTCCTCCCTCCTGCTGCCCCATGGGAATTTCCAGGCCTGAAAGTCACAGCTGGGGATATGGGATGTTATGTAACAAATTGGGAGGACAGACGTGCCTCATGTTTTTTTTTTTTTAATTTGATTTATATGCCGCCCTTCTCCGGAGACTCAGGGCGGCTTACAGTGCGTTAAGCAATAGCCTTCATACTTTTGTATATTTATACAAAGTCAGCTTATTGCCCCCACAATCTGGGTCCTCATTTTACCCACCTTAGAAAGGATGGAAGGCTGAGTCAACCTTGAGCCTGGTCGGATTCGAACTTGCAGTAATTGCAAGCAGCAGATGTTAATAGATGTTAATAACAGGGTGCTTTAAACCACTGTACTACAGGCTCTGTATTGTATGTTGATGCAGGAGGAAGAGGTGGCCCATGAAGTAAGGATTCAGAGTAAGATTGTTGGGAGGGTAAGAATATATGTGCTGATGGAATGCAGTGGTGACTTCTTCAGCCTGATTGAGTCAACAATAACTAAGACAGAAGTTGGAAGTCTATAAAAGCTATGAGAATGGATGGGCACATGTGATTTACAAAACTGCCCATCTTCTTGTGGATTAAATAAGATACCATGCTCTCTATTTCCTCAATCCCCACCATCACCATCTGCCAATCTGCAGCTGTTTTATACAGGATGTACAATCCAAGTGGTATTTGTCACTGCTCTCAGAAAACCATACTTTCTGCAAGGGGAGTATTTCCTTTGGAGTATCTCTATTGTTGCCAAAAGATGGAAGATGAATTATGCATAATCAATCTGTTACATCCTGAGAAATCTTTCCAAATGCTCCTTGTAGTAATTGATCAATTAGACATTTTGTAAATTGCAATTAAGCACGCATAGAGTTGAGAATTCAAACGCAAAAATAAATCCCAAACAATATCAGACGCAGTTTTGTCTTGGTCTATGCAGAACCTTTCAAGTGTGGTGTTGATCACTGACTACTTATATTAGACTAAATGGTTCTGATCCTTGGTGCCAAGAAAAAAAAACCCTGAATCTCTTATTGCTGTGGATGAGAACTACGGCACAAACATCCTGTTTTACAAAACCTGCATACAGTTAACCCTTGACTTACGACCATTTGTTTACTGACAGTTCAAAGTTACGACAGAAAAAAATGACTTATGACTCATCCTCAAAATTATAATCATTGTACCACCGCCTTGGTCACATGATTTCAATTCAGGCACATGCAATCAACACATAGTTGTGATAGTTGCGGTGTCTTGCAGTCACATGATTGGAGTTTTGTGATCTTCCCAGCTGGCTTCCGACAAACAAAGTCATTTGGGGAAGCCAGGTTTATTTAATGACCATGTGATTCACTTAACAATGTGTGATTTGCTTAATGGCCACAGTAAAAAGGGTCGTAAAATCCGATCTGGTCTTAATGATTCACTTTATAATGGCACTGGCTTCTGACAAAAATTCCAATCGCAATTGTGGTTGTACACTAAGAGCTACCTGTATATCTGGGAGAAAGAATCATGAAAAAACCCTTGAAATACCTTGAAAATATTTACAAGTAATTAGATTATTCCCTATTTTCTTTTCAATGAAAAGCTTGTTTCTAGCAAGCAGAAGTTCCATTTTTTTTAAGAGAAAAAGGAAGATGAATTAATATAGTCCTACAGAGAGAGCATATTTTTCTACAATGCTTTTTGGAGGTCCTCCAAAAAGGACCTCCAAATATTGGTTATATTGGCTATAATCAGTGGTGGGATTCAAGTAATTTAACAACCAGTTCTCTGCCCTAATGATTTCTTCCAACAACCAGTTTGCCAAATTGCTCAGAAAGTTAACAACCGGTTCTCCCAAAGTGGTGCGAACTGGCTGAATCCCATCACTGGTTATAACCTCCTCCAAAAAGGAGGATTGGTTATAAGCAGTGAGGTCCTCCCTCACTGCTTATAACCAACTAAGTCAGTGTTTCTCAACCTTGGTAGCTTGAAGATGGGTGGACTTCAACTCCCAGAATCCCCTAGCCAGCAGCACTGGCTGGGGGATTCTGGGAGTTGAAGTCCACCCATCTTCAAGCTTCCAAGGTTGAGAAACACTGAATTAAGTTATAACCAAGGAGAGCAACCAAGGAGGCAAGTAGAGAAACTCTACTGAATTATTGTAATACCAAACAGAAATGAAGAGGGTTCTTTAAGTTCTCTGTTTATGCAAATATATCTATGAGGGCTTCTATACGAGGACTCAAATATGAATTCAAAAAATAGCTCAAGGTCTCTGGGATCCCTCTGGGTTAGTTTAGCTTGGCAGTTTAGTTGATTTATGAATGGCTCAGCTGATGTGCAACCCCAATTATGATCTCAAATCTCAAAGAAGGATTTTTCTTGCAACTATTTCTATCTTTTCTGCTGAGCACGAGGCAGTCCATTCCGGCAATGAAGGAAGCCTTGCTTGCTCTATCTCTCTCTCCTCCTGGTTCCTGATCTTGATCAAGCTCTCTCTTTTTTTTAACCCTACTGAAATGATTCAGCAGTGGTAAAATTAAGAGATTTTTTTTTCCTCCCCCCTTTTTATGAATCAAATTACTGTGCCTAGCTCGGAGCTGCTTGCTTTTGTTGTTAGTGTTTGTTTTGCTTCTTTTGTACAGACTAGGGACCGTGCAATGAATTTTACTTCTTAAAGCCTAAAAAAAAAGGCTTTTACTTACAACATATTGCCATGCTTCAGCCAATAGCCACAATAGGTGCTGGAAGAAATGGGTTGCAAAATGGGGGACATTTTATCTTGCCACCTTCACACCTCTTCCTGAAGTTTCTAGAAACATAAGAAATGATGGCCTGTGCTGAAATGAGTAAATTGACATTTGAAATAAGAGAACAGGAAGATAAACAATATTATTTGATATTTTATCAATGGATAGATAATAAAATATGGAGATAAATATGAAATATGAAGTGGAAGTTGAGGTAAATAAGTGAAATATTTCTTTATGAAAATAAGCTTTGGTCATATATTGATATTTTGAAGATGGGATTGAGCACAAAAGAATGTTAACCTATCGATACACTGTCTGTAATTGTTTGGAATGATGATGGTTTTATGTTTTACTTTTGTTTATAAAATAAAAAATTGTTTTGTTAAAAAAAAAGAATTGATGGCCTGTTAGAATTTTCTTTCTTTTTGAAAACAACTGGACAACACATTCTAAAAAGGAGGAAGGCATTTCCTTTTGTTTCAGGTATATGTGTACACACACACACACACACACACACACATATTGCAGGGACCTAGTAATCAGTTGGGGGGGGGGGCACAATGACAGCAGTTAAAGTCACGGAGCTTGTCAGCTGCAATGTTGAGAGCTCAGGTTTGAGACCCGAGTGTTGTGTGACGGAATGAGGCTCTCACCCTAGCTCCTGCCAATCTAGCAGTTCAAAAGCATGCAAATGTGAGTAGATAAATAGGTACCATTTCGGTGGGGCGGTAGTGGCATTCTCAGTGTATAGTCATGCTGGCCACATGACCATGGAACAATGCTGGCTCCCTTGGCTAAGAAATGGAGCTCAGTATTGCCCCCTAGAGTCAGGGACAAGTGAACAGGGGAAAGCTTTAGCTTTTAATGATCAGTTAGTGGGACAGCAGGGATTGATTTGTTCTCAGTATTTGAAGAATATAGCTCAAGTGAAGAACTATAGGGTGTTCCTTTTCAAATCATTTGAGAGAGACTTGGGTGCTATATCGAAACCCTTTATCTCAAACCATCTTTGTAATTAAAAGGCAATTTAATCACATTTTGACTCCAGCCCAATGATCTACAGAAGGATCATTCATTGCACTCCTTTCTGGATTAATCTTCGCAACTGGCTTTTGAATGGCATTATTCTAAAAATTAGGCAGAGCCAGAATACTAAAATTGATTGAATTAATCTAGATGAAATGGATAAATTAAGATATAATTAAAATTAAATAGAGTTAATGAACTACATCAAATATCACTCTCTACATATTAAACATTTTCTGCCTTCTGTTACATGAACATTATGATGTAATTTGTGAAGGTATTTTGATAGCTGCCCTCAAAATCTTGCAAAGGTAGTGCATTGACAAGCTGAGGAGCTTTGTTCTGTTCTTATATTACAGGAGGAAAATGTATCTGTATAATTATCGCTTGTCTTGCTGAGCATTATATCCAAAAAGATAATTTTTCCACCATTCTAATTCTACCAAGTTATAGGGCAGGTAGCCCTTGTTGTACTAAACAGATTGTTTAGTAACTGTTCAAAGTTAGCACAGCACCAAAAAAAATGACTTATGACCATTTTTTACAAATATTGCAGCATCGCCATGCCATGAGATTAAAATTCAGATGCTCGGCAACTGACTCATATTTATGACGGTTGCAGTGTCCCAGGGTCATGTGATCACTTTCTGACAAGCAAAGTCAACGGGGAAGTCAGACTTACTTAACAACTGGGTGACTAACTTAGCAACTGCCGTGAGTCACTTAATAACTGTGCCAAGAAAAGTCGTTCAATGGGGCAAAACCCGTGGTGAAATCCAGCAGGTTCTGACAGGTTCTGGAGAACCGGTAACAGAAATTTTGAGCAGTTCGGAGAACTGGTAGTGGAAATTTTGAGTAGTTCAGAGAACTGCCAAATACCACCTCTGGCTGGCCCCAGAGTGGGGTGAGAATGGAGATTTTGCAATATTCTTTCCCTTGGAATGGGGTAGGAATGGAGATTTTGCAGTATCCTTCCCCCAGGAATGGGGTGGGAATGGAGATTTTTCAGTATCCTTTCCCTGGAGTGGGGTGGGAATGGAGATTTTACAGTATCCTTCTCCTGCCACGCCCATCAAGCCACACCATGCCCACCAAGCCACGCCCACAGAACCGGTAGTAAAAAAAATTGGATTTCACCACTGGGCAAAACTCAATAAACGTCTTACTTAGCAACATAAATTTTGGGCTCAATTGCAGTTGTAAGTAGAGGACTACTTCTACCAAGGTCTAACCATCCATTTTTTTACTCCTATAAAGCCTTGTAAGAATGATAGTTGGTGCTCAGGAGACTTTTAAGTTCAAGAACCTTCAAAGGACAAATATAAACTGACCTACTAGCATGAAAATACACTGGGAAAGAACAGACATGTGAAGTTCTTCTTTCTGATGGTGAAGATACAAGAAGATAGGTTAAAGCCAAAACTAGATGCCAAGAAATTGGCCATTTTCTTTTTCTCTATGCACCTAAAACAGTAAAGTATAAATACGACAAATATGCTTCAAAACATGATTTATATAAGTACCTGGCTAAAGAAAGAAGACTGGTTGCTATTGCCAGTTCAATATCTTCTTAGCAGTAACTCTGAATGCATTGACACATACAGTAGAACTTCTGGTCACAACCATAATTTGTTCCATGACTTTGGTCGCAAACTGATTTGGTCGTGACCTGAACCTAATTTTGGAAATTTGGCGCTTACAAAAAAATAATAATAATGGTGCGGAAGGGGCCATGATCTGGCCATGAAAAGAAAAAAAAATGTGAATTTTTTGGTTTGGAACCCGATTTGGTCGTTGTCAGAAGCGTTTGTGACCAGAGGTTCTATTGTACTCCAATGCCTCAGCAAGTGACCACACATAGCAATACATGGCTGACCATGGAAATGAAGTAAGGTTGGATCTGGTTAATATTTGGATGACAGACCTTCAGGATATCTGCAACTATAAACTAGACTAGGAAACAAAAATAAAGAAATGAAAAAGAAGGCAGTAGCAGTGATTTTTCAGGAAAAAAAAGTCATGGATAATCACCATGAATCAAGCTCAATGTGCAGGAGACGTAACTTTTTGCTTACTTTTTGTAATCCTTCCAAGGAAGCTGAAGCATATCCTAAGAGAGGCAAGGAAAGGCTTTAGCTGTTTGTTTCAGAAACATGCCTTGAACTCTGATGTGATCAGCATCAGTCTTGCTAAATCATCTCTACCAGTAGGGATCAGTTCTGATGCACTAATTCCAACATTCTTCCATTGAGAATTTTCTGCATAATACTGTACATAGGACATTTTGGATGTAGAATGTATACATTCCTAGTGGAACTTTCCCACTATAGCATTATACTCACCCCTACAAGGATCCTCCTGAGGACACAAGAGAGATGGAAGTTTATGTTGTAATTTTGTATGTAGCCCTATACCACCAAAAATGAGTATGATTTAATAACACAATTAAGTTAATGTCCGGGAATATGAAGAGAACACAAGTGTCAAAATGTATACAGGATAAATTAAGGCAAATGCGCCTTTCTTAGCATTCAACTGCACATAAAATGGTCTAGCGTGTACTAAAGTCTCAGATTATATTAATAGTAATTTGTAATGGAGATGACTCACTAGAAGACATGTTTCTGGTGAAAAGACTAAGCATCTGAATCACGCAACAATGGTAGAGCCAACATGAGATGTAATAGTCCATCCATGAACTATTACTTGCAGAGGTAATCTCTGAATGGAGCAGAGTGCTCAAAACATACTCATGCTTTTTTTTTCTCCTTTCAATCAAAGATCTTTAAAACTAGGATTACAATGAATCCCAACATGGTTAAGGATCTCAAGTACTTTTAACTGATTAATAAGTCCTTGAAAGCTTATTCATAACACTTTTTTTTGCAAGCAAGAGATCTTGTCATTCCTGTTCAACTGTACTGAAATATTAAATCTTTCTGAAGGAAAGATAGTTGTAGGGTGCAATTCTTGTTTTGATGTACAGCAGAAATACACATGCATATCAGCACAATCAAAAATAAAGACACACTCCTAAACTACAGTCCATTTCAGGTACTGTTTGATCTTCTGAGGTAAAAATGTTATTTCAGTCTAATATGGCACATATCTCATCGACACAATTACATCACAAACAAAAGATGGCCTTAGCATGGCATTGCAGCACACCATTCTTCTAACAATTAAGTTTTGCTCCAAGTAGGATGATGTACTTAATATTTTACTAAGTTAACAATGACATTGCCTTAATATACAATATATAATAAACTCTAAACACACCAAATAGGTATGATTTTTTTTTATAAATCCTTGATTAAATATACTTATCTACCAATGACACTTTATATGTATAGAGACTGGTAAAAATATATAGATATGTATCCAGACTTTTGTTTCGTACAGTTTAGAAATCATTCATCCATCTGCGAAATAGAAGAAGCAGAGGATTATGAAATAGGTTCCACAAGGATAAAGTTCTCGAACACGGAACCTAGATGAGGCTTTTTTCATGTTCAGGAACCAAACAGCTCTCAAAATCCAGACTGTGAAAATCAGATGTCTCCAAAAATATACCAAGGATTGGTATTTAGCTCATTGTCTCTCTAACTATTTCTTTTCTTTCTTCTTCTTCTTCTTCTTCTTCCCCACAGTGAATTATTTTATAATCCCTGTGATGAGCTCTGGCAAGGTTTGTGGCAATCTTTTAAACCAGCAAATCTGAGTTACAATGCCTACGGATCTTATCTTGCTAAATGGAAACTGCGAGAAACAAATGAAGCAGTGTGGCAGCTGAAATATGGCTTTGTATAAAAAGGATGACATCTATCTAGGGTCTGATTTTCTGTTTTTGTCTGAGTTCATTCTGTTCTTTTACAGGGCCTTCATCTGGCATGTTAATGGCCACTTTATTTTTTTTTCCTGTACTATATAATTCCTATCATTACTTACAAATGCACAGAGAAGGAAACGACTATTTACAAACAGGTTGGCACTTAAGAGAATATATTATTGATATTTTCTCCTGTTTATTTTTTCCCCCCACCCTGTTTTCCAGCTCAGTGGTAGCTAGGATGCCTGGCAAAACCTGCTGCCTCATTAGAATATGCTACGTTAACATGAAAAATAGGATTCCGACTTGTACATTCTTTCTCAACGGATGGCTCTGAAAAGCAATACCTTCCACCCTAATTCATATTTGATGCTCAGACTGCTAGTCAAGCGAAAGCAATGGCTGCATGTTTTCTTCTTCGTTTTTATCCATGCGCTTGAGCACTCCAGGGTCCACAACAGATTGAGACCTAGAAAAACATTAAGCAAAGATCTATTGTGACTCATTTTAGCGACAACAAAAAGGCAATCTCCTTCGCATTATTAAAAAAAAGCAAGACTGCAACCAGAAAATATGCTTGGGGAATATGATGGATGATGCAAGACCCTCCTGAAAAGAAATCCAGCCATGTTTCCTAAAGCAGTGATGAAAAAAAAAAGTGATTTAAAGGTCGGATTTGGCCAGCAGGCCTCTCCTTTCAGTCTATTGTGGCTTTTGCTCACATGCATTCCCCACCTAAATGCCAACCTTCTTTAAAAATTAAAAAAAGCTGGTTCGCTTTGAAGCTGCAACTTCCAGATGGGTGGGAGTGATTTTCTTCCCAGTTACCTCCCTCACACCTTGCCTTTGCCATTAGAGGAGGCAAAGGCTGAATGAAGTTTGATTCCATGTTGCTAGGGAGCACTTTTCTGCCTCTCATTTTATATGGTTCCTGCTCTTCATTCCCAGGAGCCCTTCGCTCAAAAGTCTTTATTATAGCTGGGAAGACAAGCTGATGAACTAGAAAAAATGCATCTGAAAGTTTACAGCTGAAAGTCTTTAGAGGAATGGGCAAAGGTTGGTTAAGGAGCAGCCTTTCACATATACCATCCATCTGAAAGAGGGTTTTGGTGGGGGATGGGGAGGGGTTCCATCAAAAGTTCATGGGCAATTGACAGCTTGTGCAGGATGACGTTCTTATGAGGGACAGTCCATAGCTTATTGTGCATGAAATTGCACATGAATACTGTACGTGAAAAGGGGGGTCAAAGGCTCTGTTACAAAATAAGATCTAAAAGAGGGCATTGCGGCACTTGCCCGAAAGGGAGTGGGCGGTTCAAGTAGAATTAGGCATGGATGCTGCCCTTCAGCAAAGTTCAGCTCAGCAAACTTGGAATATTTCACAGCTTAGCAGCTCAGCAATAAACTGCAACCATTGTGGAGCCATATGGCTCTTCTATATGCAGATCCCAGCATGGAAGTGTAGATCTATAGGCAATTCCTTCCCCAGAAATATTATCTAACTTGATTTTGAAAGAATTGTACAGCATCTGGATAAATGGTGTGGGACAGTGGTTCCCAAAGTGTGAGCCGCGGCTCCCTGGGGAGCCGCGCTATCGTCATAAGGGCGCCGCGAAATATTCCGCCCGCTGGGTCTAACGCTGATGCGCCATTTCTGAAACGTCTAGTGCGCATGCGCAGTTGCAAGTCGGATTGCTATGGGAGCCGCGAACCGAAAAAGATTGGGAACCTCTGGTGTGGGAGATATGCAAGTTTGGTATGATGAATGCGTGCTAGCTATACCCTTGTGCATACTAAGCACAGGCTTTCCTTGCTTTGTGCTAGGGCCATGTTCAGGGGTGGGTTCTACTTACCCTTACTACCAGTTCGCAATGGGAGTGCGTGTGTGCGCGCACTTCTGCGTACGTGCAGAAGCTTCTGCCATGCGCAGATCGTTAATTGTGACATCTGGGCAGGTGGGCGGAGCCTCCCGCCGCTTTTACTACCAGTTCACAAGAACCGGACAGAACCGGGAGCAATCCACCACTGGTCATGCTCCTGCCTAAAGTAAATTCACCTAATGTAAAGCGAGGAAAATCTGTGTATGCATGAGAAAACTTGCCTGTTTAGGTAGGTTTCAAGCTAGCACTCAGCTTCAAAGCTGACCTTTAAAATCAACTGATTTTCCCACTCCGCCTCATCCTTAAATGGTCCCCTTTATCAATTTTATTTTCATTGTCTAAATAAATGATAAAAGTGTTCTAACAATGGAAACCAATTGGTCGATGTTCTGGCCTCCATGTTCAGAGGCTAAAGGTCATGAAGTGAGAAATGAATGACAGCTGTCAGCAAATGCGGAGGGGATACTAATCCACAATGAGGGGGGGTGGGGAAAGGGAAAGGATAAGCAACAAGGACAATTGAGAGGGCTCAGTCCAAGGCTCTGGAGTGCATATGCTTCACTAAATTTTCCAGGAAGGGCATTCTTTAGTTTCTAGGGAAAACAGTCAGGGTGGCTTGTGTACGTACAGCAAATTTCCCAGGTTTGAAAAATTTACAAAACTAGTTTTTCTCCCTCTCTCTTTTTCGGGTGGAACTGTCTGAAAAATGAAAAGTTGATCTTCTCTTTGATTATCCACAAGCATAATGCATAGATGTTTTGTGAATAGAGTAGTATCTCCTCTAAAGTAGTATATCCCTATATCCAGAGAGGAAGCATCTTCAGCCATAATATTGTTTTATATCCCCCCCCCATGCCCTCTTTCTCCTCCTATAGTTTATAGTTTACTTTATTGTCACAGCACCTCGTACAGCGAAATTAAATGCCATCTTCAGTGTACATCATACATAAGAAAACTATAAAAATGAAACAAAAACACACATTCTTCACATCCTATGCAATTGAATTGAAACCCCCTAATACTGCATTAATATTACCACTATACAGTAGAATTCAATATAGTTACTGCTCTGGGATAGAAGCTGTTTTTCAGCCTATTTGTCCTTTTTTTAAATTGTCCTGTACCGTCTGCCAGATGGTAATAGTTCACACACACACAAAAAAAGGTGCCCAGGATGAGATGGATCTTTTTTTTTTTAATTTGATTTATATGCCGCCCTTCTCCGGAGACTCAGGGCAGCTTACAATGCGCTAAGCAATACCCTTCATACTTTTGTATATTTATATAAAGTCAGCTTATTGCCCCCACAAACTGGGTCCTCAATTTACCTACCTTAGAAAGGATGGAAGGCTGAGTCAACCTTGAGCCTTGGTGAGATTTGAACCTGCAATAATTGCAGGCAGCTGGTGTTAATAACAGGGTGCTTTAGACCACTGTACTACCAAGGCTCTTGATCTTTAAGAATGTTTTGAACTTTCTTAAGGCAGAGGAAGCTATAAAGCTCTTCCAAGGAGGGGAGAGGGCAACCATTGATCCTCTGGGCAATGATGTTAATGATGTAATCCTCTGAGCAATGACACTGACCCTCTGGAGTGCTGTCCTATCTGCCACTGTGCAATTGGCAAACCATACACAGGTGCAGTATGTTAAAATAGTCTCTATAGTGCAGCAGCAGAAGGTCACCAGCAATTTTTCATTCAGTTGTTGTTTCCTGAGAAGCCTCAGGTCGTATAATCTCTGGCTGGGTCCTTTTGACCAGTGCTGCAATGTGAGCACACCAGGTCAGGTCTATATAGAGAAAGGGAGTTTTCTGTTTACAAATGGGAGCTGAAAGCAACTGTTTTGATCTGAGCAAGATTGGAAGCAATTATTTAATCCTCCGTATAGAGAAGGACTGGGAGGAGAGTTGAGTTGCCTTTCAAGCAAAGGAAGGAATACCAGAGGGTGGGGGATTCAATTCAAGGAGGAGAGAAAGGGTTCCAGACTGCCATGTGAGCAATTTGATTCAAAGGTTTACTTAGCTTCCCATCCCTAATTTTTTTTGGAATGGCCCCATAATGTAAGAGAAAGGCATCAGTACTTAAGAACAGATATTTGACCTGAAAGATCTCCTAGGCATTTCCTGCTTCAGAAGACGTCGTTAACTTACCTCTTCATGGATTTGGGTGAGAGCTCCTTTTCAACTTCTTTTGCAGATGTGTTATAGGAGTCCACGCTATATTCACTGTCATCATCATACTCGTGATCTAGCAGCGTTCTTGCCCATGTGCCCATGTCATAAGGTGGAAGCATTCCTCCAAATTCAGAAGGGAGAATTTCAGGATGAATTAACTGGTGCAGACTGTTGAGGTTGTTTCCATGGAGAAATATCTAGGGGAAAGAGGGATATAATACATTGTAAAATGATCAGAATCTATAATAATAATAATAAACATAGCTATCTGAAAAGCTGCATAGCTCAAAGATGTGGTTTTTACCACAGAAGATTTCCCAAATGTTTCAGAAGATTTTTTTTAAAAAATGCAATTGATTGCCTAAAGATGCTGCTGAGAGATTACTCACGTTTCTACTTCCAAGTAGCATCTGGAATCCAATGAAAATGAATCCTGTTCTATAATCCAAATAGCTCTAACCACACTCCTTCTCAAATGTACAAGGCAAATTATGGGGAACATCCAAGCTATTTTGGGCTATGACATGTCAGGGTGCCTGATGCTCAAAGTGGAAAATAGTACACACCTAATTTGTCGTTGCTATGTAGGAACTTTTTAAATGGATTCTTAAGGCTTTCAGCCCCCTTCAGGGATTACTAATTTATATTTGTAAAGAGGCTTATGCACACAATGATTTAGAAGATTAGGATCACCCAAGTTTACAATACAGTGAAAAGAAGGGCAGAATGATGAAAATATATTACATTGGCACAATACAAGCTCCATCCCATTGGTAGTGCACAATGAAATTACACACATATCCAACAAGGGCAGAGCTTGAGACCCAATGGTGCAATGCATCTCTCTCCCCATTTTGATCTGAAGCCTTCAGATGCCCACAATCCACTGAATAACGAAAAGTCCAAAAAGATTACTAATTATGCTGTCAGGTTCCGAATCAGGATAAGAAAATAAATCACAGACAACAGGGTGGATGTTGTTCTAAAGTTTTATCTTCCTAAATTTGGCACCCTCCGACAATCACCCAGTGCAATTACAGTGAAATGTTGTCAGCTCTAACCTTATCGTGCTTTCCCTTCCCGTTTTAAACCTAGTGCTACTCCTCCCCCAGATTTCACCCCAAATCCCTGTGCTGATTGGAGGGCTCCAGTTGCCTTCCTCCGGCCAGTAATTCAGTGCAATTAGTCCTGGTTCGTTGGGGCCGTTCTGATTGGGATAGGTCTGGTAAGCCTCCATTAATGCTGGCTAACGCAGCCGGCACCTCATCCATGCAAGTGCAGTCTTATCCGCCCTCAGCTGGAGGCCCTGTGAACAGCTGAAGGAAGAGGTTTCTGCCATCTGTATGCAGGAGGAGGCAAGTGACGGCAAGGCAAGATATCCAGGCAAGAACGTGGGCTGCACACTCTGTCTCCCTCCATTCCCACCGGAATGACAGCCCCGATGACGTGGGCTGACATATGCCTTATTAATTATCCAAAGGTTTTGACCAGGTAGACCACAACAAATTGTGGTTATCCCTTAGAAACAGGAGTATACCCAGGCCTTTCCCTCTGCCTATTGAAGAAAGTGTATGCTGGTCAGGAAGTAACAATTGGAATGAAAGACTAAGCAACAATTTAAAAAAGAGATCAGTGGAAGACAAGGTGATTGGATAATATCACTGATGATAGAAGCAACAGCTTACAAGAATTCAAAGAGGTTACTGTCAGACAGTCCTGTTAGTAGAATGGTACCCATTCGCTCCATGGCTTAGGGCCAGGGTACTTACGAGACCGCCTGCTGCTACCAATAACCTCCCACCGGCCAATACGCTCTCACAGAGAGGGCCTCCTCAGGGTGCCGTCAGTCAAGCAATGTCGGCTGGCGGCCCCCAGGGGGAGAGCCTTCTCTGTGGGGGCACCCGCCCTATGGAATGAGCTACCTCCTGGAATAAGACTGATCCCGGACCTTCGTACCTTCCGCAAAGCCTTGAAGACTTACTTATTCCAGCAAGCCGGCCTAGCTTAAATGGTTTTAAATTGGGATTTTGAATTTTATAGACTTGGGGTTTTAAATTGGGAGGCCGATCGATTTAATATCTTTTAATTTATCTTAATTTTTGTATTGTATGTATTTTAATTCTGGCTGTCCACCGTCCTGAGTCCCTTCTGGGAGAAGGGCGGGATACAAATTAAATAATAATAATAATAATAATAATAATAATAATAATTATTATTATTATTATTATTAGGTCACAAAGAGAAGCAACTGGAAACCGAAGAACTTAACTGGCTTCAGCTTCTATAGAATTTGGTATCATGCTTCCAAAGAGCAAGCATATTAAATTCTCCATTTCAAGTTGCTTTTGAAACTTAGCTGCAGTTAAGAGAAAGAGACCTTGGGATTTTAGTGAGAGGAATGGTTTTGGGGTGATTGTATGTATGTCAATCTGTGTGTGGGTTTACTGGTATTTTCACCTTGTGTTTAGGATCCAATTCAAAGTAGAATAATGGGTTGGTTTTTTTACTATTTTTACATGTTGCATTGATAAGCATCAGACAACAAATACAGAAACAAAGTGAATCTCTAGAGTTGAATCACCGCTTATGTTTAAGCTGCTGGATGAGATCCCAATGAACACATCTGTCACGGACTGTGTGAATATATAGCAATACTTTTTACCAAGATTACATAGCTTAATTCTCCCATTTCAGAACAGTGTTTTTAAGATGAACAAAGTCTGCTTAGACAGCTGTGCAAATAACTATTCAGCTTTTAATAATTGGGACTGACTTGTGTTCTTCAAGAAACAATGAGTTGAAAATCCATTTTTATCCTTTGCTGTGTTCTAAAATGTGTTCGTATTTGTATGTACATGGGGAGCTTATGCATCAGAGACAAATTCCTTGTGTGTCCAATCACACTTGGCCAATAAAGAATATTCTAATTCTATTAATGTTTTATCTGGCACAGGTATATAATTAAAGTCACAAAACAAGACACTAGAAACATGTATTTGTTCTTTAGTTTTCAAGGCTATCAATCCTTTCATAGTTATGAAATACAATGGAAACAAAGACGAATAAAATTACCCTCTTCCTTGTCTTCTCCTTTAAAAATGGACGTATAACTGTATAAAGAGCATGGATGTACCATGGCTGATTGACAAAATGAATTCCTCCAAATCGAGCTGGGAAACTGTCCTAGAAGAGAACATAAAAACAAACAGTAGATATTTTATCTTATTTGCCACTTTCTCTATATCTTTAGCATTGCTGTGAAAACAGGTAGTGCTCGACTTATGACCACAATTGAGCCCAAAGTTTCTGTTGCTAAGCGAGACCGTTGTTAAGTGAACTTTGCCCCATTTTATGACCTTTCTTGCCACCGTTGTTAAGTGAATCACTGAAGTTGTTAAGTTAGTAGCGCGGCTGTAAAGTGAAACTGGCTTTTCCATTGAAGTTGCTTCTCAAAAGATCAGAAAAGGGGATCCCATGATCCCAGGACACTGCAACCATCATAAATATGAGACAGTTGCCAAGCGTCTGAATTTTGATCACATGGCCGTGGGGATGCTGCAATGTTTGTGTGAAAAATTAGTGCTGTTGTAACTTCGGTCAGTAAATGAACCGTTGTAAGTTGAGGACTACCTGTATAGGATCACATAAATTAATCCTCACAATAAACTTGTAGCTAGGTTTCACTATAATTATTAGGATACAAACCATTACAGATAAGCTTTTTGTTTAAGATCATGTCTTCAGACTAGTGATTTTCTTTTGCAAGCTCATTAAAGAAAAGTTATCTTCCACTCCAGGATAGTATTTCTGTATCCAGCTACAAATTTGGGGAAAGAATTCTGATAAAGAGAAAGGAGGTTTTCTACCAAGCAACAATGCACTTATTTTCTGCCTATATTATTTGCGGCCATATAAACTTTCCATTTTATATGCACAAATGTACATGCATTTATTTTTATTTGAAATAAAGATTATGTTTTTACATACAGTATGTTCTTAAGCATTTTAGGAATCATTGATTAAAAATTGGAGGAGGGAAGAAGAAGATTTAAATGCTTTAATAAATTAAAACAGCAGCTTGATTATTCCATGTTAAATTATTTATGCATATAACTCTTGGGTTTCAGTTGAATAACCAAAGTGTGAACACTGCATGCTTATTTGTCATTATCCCTCTAGTTCTTAGCTGAACACCTCCAGTGATGTTTTTCACAGTGTGTTCTATTGTTCAATGACTCCTAGTGTCAAGAAATTAATCTAAATATTTTGCCTGAACTTCCTTCATTTTCATTTCAATCCTCCTTCTTCAATCATTTCAATCCTCTAATCTTCTTCTGCTCTAAATTTAAGAATAGAGCTGTCCTTTATTGTAAGTAGAACCTTTTAGTTTGTTGAAAATTGTGACCACATCTTACCTCAGTCATCTGTTTTGTTAAGTTAAAAATTAAAGCTTTTCAAGACCCTCAGTAATCAGCTTGATAGTTGTCCTCCTTATCTTGACATACCTCTTCCATTCCACTTCAACTTCTTCATCTCTCTTTTAAACAAATATCCTACCAAGAACTGGACACAGTGCTCCAAATGCAGATGAATCAGTAAAGAAGGCATAGTCCTAGAATCAATAGGCCCCAAGATCCAGACCCACCCAGACTTTCCAGGATTCAGTTGAAACCTGTTGTTACGCATCCAGATTCTTACATTCCAGGGGTAGGTTCTACTTACCTTTACTACCGGTTCGCAATGGGATCGCGTGCACAATTTCTTCGCTCGCATGCTCGCCAAGCTTTTGCGCATATGCAGATCGCCTATGATGACATCTGGGGCAGTGGGCGGAGCCTCCCACCGGTTTTACTACCAGTTCTTGCAAACCGGTCTGAACCAGGAGCAACCCACCACTGTTACAGTCCCCGTACACCAGATAAGATGTTCATGCTATTGCTTAATTCACCAAAGGCTGAGATAGTTGGATATCATCAGCATACTGATGATGAACTAACAAGCTGGTCTCATGTAAATGTTGAGAAGAAGAGAGAGCACTGAACTCTGCGGCCTATTCCCCTTTCTAATATATAATCATGTCTAATATTAGATTATCAGTTTGCATCACAGGAAATTCTCCCCAATGCAGTGAGTTCCATCAGTATTCTTGATTCAGCTATGTTGTGCATTTCTTCAAAACTCTTAAAAGTGTTGACCTAAACTCTCAGAATATCTCGCAGCATAGCTAGATATTCTGAAGTACAAAGAAACTACATTTAACATTCATTAAATTTTACAATCAATTCTTTTGCCCTGGAGATCCTTAGTTGTCTTTACATTTTCAATCTAAAATTTGTTGAATGGAAATTATTGAAAAAATATTTTCCAATTCTCTCAATTTCACTGGTATTTTCCATTCCATTAATATTTTTGAGCTAAAATACAGCCCTTGACAGTCTTCCTGAATGATGGATCATGTATGTATGTATGTATGTATGTATGTATGTATGTATGTATGTATGATGCAATTATAAGCAGTGGTGGGATTCAAATAATTTAACAACCGGTTCTCTGCCTTAATGATTTCTTCCAACAACCAGTTCACCAAACTGCTCAGGAAGTTAACAACTGGTTTTCCCGAAGTGGTGCGAACCGGCTGAATCCCACTACTGATTATAAGGCAGAAGCGACTTGGGTGATCTTCAAGTTTCTTCCAATCCTTATATTCCATGTAATTGTTATATGTGACATTTTGCAACATTCCAGGGAATGTCTACCCTTTTCATTTTAGCAGAAGCTAGGATATATCAAGAATGACCTTTCTGATGTTTCTGAATTAACTTAAAAAAAAAAAAAGCTATGGAATAGCCGTAGGATGTATGCTCAGCAAAAACATAAAAAGCCAACCAATAAGGATATAAAAGAACAAGTTTAGCAAGAAAGTAATCTGGCAACATCTATTTATTTTCATCTCTATATTTTTCTCCCTGATGCTAGATGAAATCTGGAGCCCATAGGCCAGTGATGGCTAACGTTTTTGCTGTCGCGTGCCAAAAGCGTGGGGAGCATGGGGGGGGTTGCGCATGTGCGTGCCCACACCCACAATTCAATGCATCCCCCCATCCATGTGTGCATGACCCCCCCATGCTTTCCCCTCTTTTGCCACACGATGGCATGGTGGGCCAGGTAGGCCCATTTTTCAGCCTCCTCAGGATCCGGAGGCTTTCTTGGAGCCTGGGGAGGCAAAAACTACCTTTCCCACCCCACAGAGGCCCTCCAGAGGCTGGAAACGACCTGTTTCCCGATTTCCGGCGGGACCGGAAGGCCTGAAAATCAGCTGGCCAGCGCGTGCATGCGCGCTGGAGCTGAGCTAGGGCAATACTCATGTGCCCACAGATATAGCTCCATGTGCCACATGTGGCACGTGTGCCATAGGTTCGCCATCACGGCCCTAGGCCCTTTTATACCAGGCTAATGGTTAGCTCATCTACTTCTATTCCATGCTACCATTTGAAACCAGGGGTGGGTTCTAAATTTTTTTGCTACTGGTTCTGTGGGCGTGGCTTATTTTGTGGGCATGGCTTGATTGTCATGTGACAATTCTTTAGGATTTAGCAGAGGTACTGGTCTACCAGGCTTTTAACTGTTTGCAGAGCTGTACCGATCTACCCATTTATTTTTTGCAGGCACTGATCTACTCATATATTTTTGCAGGCACTGATCTACTCATATATTTTTGCAGGCACTGATCTACTCATATATTTTTGCAGGCACTGATCTACTCATGTATTTTTGAGGCACTGCTCTACCCATTTATTTTTGCAGGCACTGCTCAACCCATTTATTTTTGCAGGCACTGATCTACTCATGTATTTTTGCAGGCACTGCTTTACCCATTTATTTTTGCAGGCACTGATCTACTCATGTATTTTTGCAGGCACTGATTTACTCATGTATTTTTGCAGGCACTGATCTATTCATGTATTTTTGCAGGCACTGATCTACTCATGTATTTTTGCAGGCACTGCTCAACCGATTTACTTTTGCAGGCACTGCTCAACCCATTTATTTTTGCAGGCACTGATCTATTCATGTATTTTTACAGGCACTGCTCTACCCATTTATTTTTGCAGGCACTGATCTACTCATGTATTTTTGCAGGCACTGATCTACTCATTTGTTTTCTTTTAACACTGATCAGCTAGCTGTAGGGTGGCCCTTTGAAGCCCTGCCGCAAGAATTTAAATAGTTTTTTTCCCTTTAGCCATCAGCTGGGACTCAGGAGGCAGCAATAGATTGGGGGTGGGGCCAAATAAAAGGTAAGAATAACACGGAGGGTATGGAGCAGGGGGGCGGGGGGGCAGAACCAGTTCGGTGACATCATATCGTCACCGCTACCAGCTTGGGAGAACCGGGCTGAACCGGGAGGAACCCACCACTGTTTGAAACTGATGATTGATGGGGCTACAGGTAGTCCTTATCTTACAACCATTTGCTTAACAATCTTTCAAAGTTACAATGGCACTGAAAAAAAGTGACTTGGGACTGGTTCCTCACACTTAATGACCATTGTAGCATCCTCAGTTGCATGATCAAAATTTGGGTGACTGGTAAACAGCATGTATTAATAATGGTTGCAGTGTCCCAGATTACTTGATTGCCATTTCCAAACTTCCCAGACTGATTCCGACAAGCAAAGTCAGTGGGGGAAGTCGGATTCACTTAAGGACCATGGGATTGCAGTGATTTACTTAACCCTGACAAAAAAAAAAGGTTGTAAAATTGGGCAGGACTCATTTAATAATCGCCTTGCTTATCAATAGAAATTCTGGTCCCAAATCGAGGACTGCCAGCATAGATTCTAAGAGATACTTAGCTTTTATCCCAAGCTGACCTGAAAAATCGACATGCAAGATTCAGAAAACTGACAGAAATTTAGTTTCATTTCTCAGAAGTTAAGAAACTATTTTCATGTAGCTGTACAGTAACAAATGCAGGATTAGACACTAACACTGAGCATCATGTACTTTTCTCTATAAGCCCTCTATTCACCAAATTATAACGCTTCCCATGAGCATTAATGAAATGAGAGGTTTTCATCTCCCCCTTTGCTGCTTTGGAGGCTGCTCATCTGGAGAACAAAGCAGTTTGATTGCAGACTATTGCTATTTTATAGTGGCGGCTTTCACTTGGATGTACAGATAGTCCTCAACTTACAACAGTTCATTTAGTGACCATCTGAAGTTACCATGGCATTGAAAATAGTGAGTTATGACCATTTTTCACACTTATGACCATTGCAGCATCTTCATGCTCACATGGTTTACATTTGGATGCTTGACAACTGATTCACATTTATGACAGTTGCAATGTCCCGGGGTCATGTGATCCCCTTTTGTGACCTTCTGACAAGCAAAGTCAATATTTTATTTATTTATTTATTGGTTCGATTTATATGCTGCCCTTCTCCGGAGACTCAGGGCGGCTTACAATGCGTTAAGCAATAGCCTTCATACTTTTGTATATTTATACAAAGTCAGCTTATTGCCCCCACAAACCGGGTCCTCATTTTACCCACCTTAGAAAGGATGGAAGGCTGAGTCAACCTTGAGCCTGGTGAGATTAGAACTCGCAGTAATTGCAGGCAGCTGGCAGCTAAGTGCTACTTAACAGCACTTTAGTTTGCTGCGCCACCAAGGTGCAGGGAAGCCAGGTGCACTTAACAGCCATGTTACTAGTGATTCACTTAACAAATGTGGCAAGGAAAGTCATAAAATGGGGCAAAACTCACTTAACAAATGTTTCACTTAACACCTTAAATTTTGGGCTCAATTGTGATTGTAGGTTGAGGGGTACCTGTAGATGAGGATTCTATTGGTGTCTACTTATACACACTTACAGAGGTGGGCAGGTCATCCTATCAAACTTCTTTGTTGAAAATTTGAGACAAATTGAGAAGCTCCTTATTTACTCCTTATCTGAGTTGATGTGCTATTGTGTTGGGGTGAGCAATAATGTCTAGCTATCATTCTTGTAACTGCTCTGAATTACAGTGTAGCCTTTTGTAATTTATTAATTATTAATACCTCTAATCTAGCACCCGGCAAGGAAACAATACTAAAATATACTTTTTTCAGAAATCTACTAAAAGTATTATGGATACAAAAAGAACAAGAGTAGCTGGCAAATATCATTATTTTGAAGCTTTTAGAAGTATCAACTTCACAGAGGTATCAATTGATAGCACAATGATATCAGCGTTGATATTGTAACATCATTTTAAAAATGTGATGAATTACATCATTTAGTTAGTTTACACAAAAACCTATGCAACACCATTATTTTGCCATGCAACATTACTTGTGCTATAATAAACTGTGTGTTGTTATCAGCCCATTATTTTACAATTTAAATTTAATCTATAGTGATTGATATAATACTGATCAAACCAGGGGTGAAATGCTCTGAAGTCTGCTACCAGTTTGCTTTGCAACCGGTTTGCTTTGTGTGCGCATGCGCGGTATATGCCAATTGTGCGCTTTGCATGCATGCACACCGCAGGCACTATTGCGCGGCGCTGAAAAAGGAGGATTAAGAAGCCTTTTCTGAGTCTGCAAAGGTAAGTAGAACAGCGCAGGGGGGGGGGAACAGCTGTGCCGCGTGATTTAGATTTGCTAGAAAGCAGGACTTTCTGCTTTCTAGTGAATATAAGTAGCGCAGCACAGCTAATTGTCAGAAATATCGGTTCGCCCAAACCAGTAGCATTTTTTACTACCAGTTCAGGCAAACTGGTCTGAACCGGTAGCATTTCACCCCTGGATCAAACCAAATCAATAAATTCCACATCCTTAAAAGAAATCTAGGAAGATTATAATCTAGAAGGGTTAGATGAAACCCAGCATAATGTGAATGACATCCTATCTTCCATAGCTTCTGTCCCACCATCTGTTCTAAAGAGCCCTTCAATCTTGACAGCTGATTGTGATATCCCACCCCTCGTCCCATTTAAATGAGGACAGTGATTCCCTTAGCAGGAGGATTTAATTGGATATCACCTATATCTGAGGTCATTCGGTCTGTTACCAGTTCAAGACTGCCTCCAGCAAACAGCTGTTGTTTTTATTACATTTTATTAGCTTTGGAACAAAAGAAATGTATAATCCACTTAATTACCTATGAAACAGAAGCTTGGAAAGATGAGTTGAATGAGATTGTGACAGTGACAAGCCTGTAAGAAATAGGTATTTTTGAGACTTTCATTCATTTCCTAAAACTGTGGTGTGTGTGTGTGTGTCTTTGTGCGTGTGTTACAATAGTAAAATCAAAGAAAAGAACGAAAAGAACAGAAAGAGTGAAAAGTGGAAAAGAGAAGGAAAAGACAGAAAATAGAAAGAAAAATAAGACTATAATAAAAAGAAATGTATGACTTCCAGCAGTTATCACAAGTATAAAAAAAATTAGTGACTCTTCACCTGTCTAGTTATAAACATGTATCCCTTCATCCCATATCCCTTCTCTTATCTATAAATAAATCCATAAATCATAATCTTTTCAGTCCTCATGACAGCAAAAAAGAATTACTAGAAGGAACAACATATCTTATTTTAAACTTTAACCCAGTTGGTTTATCGGAAAATCAAGCTTTCCAAATAAACTAATTCTCTGATTTTTCTATGGTTATGCCTACATATTTCGTTAAATTTCTGTTTATTTGGGGAGTTTGGCCTTCTGAGAATAATTTTGAATGAAAGAGAACAAACAGTACCAGAAGTATGATTGCAGTTAAGGAGTCCATTAAGGACTGGCCAGTGAGAAAAATCCCCTCAGAGAAAGCTAGAAGAAAACCTCCTTAGTAATTTTCCAGAATCATAGCAATCCGTTACTTATGAAAGAAATAATTATTGATTGGCAAAAGGCCAGACTAACACTTACTGTAGCAAAAGATAAGAATAAAAATGGAGGGGGAAAAACAATTCTTCCTTAGAGAGAATAAAACATTCTCTTTTTTATCGTAAATGAAACACTATTACAGGTAATCTTCAACTTACAAGTATTCATTTACCAACCATTCAAAGTTAAAATGGAACTGAAAATGTGATCTACAACCATTGGAGGATCCCCATGGTCACGTGATCAAAATTTGGGCTCTTGGCAACTGGCACTTATAATGGTTGCAGCATCCCAGGGTCATGTGATCACCATCTGCAACCTTCCTAGCCATCTTCTGACAAACGAAATAAAATGGCAGAAGCTGGATTCACTTAACAATTTGCACAATTCACTTAACATCTGCAGTGATTTCCTTAACAACCAGGGCAAAAAGGTCAAAATCAGAGGCGACTCACTTAATAACCACCTTCCATACCTATCAGTTGTGGTCCCAGTTTTGGTCATAAGTTGAGGACTACCTGTATAGAAGAAGTATAGTATAGAAGTATAGAAGGAGTAAAAACAAAATTCTCCCTACTAAACCACAAAACAAGTTGCTAGGAAAGAGAACTACCAGACCAGAGAGGTCAGCAAGAAAGGTCAAATTGCAAAAAAAAATAGTATCATGTGCTGACAACAAGTGATGTATACATATTAAAGAGAGAAAGAGACAGCAAATATGAAGGAATTTTATGAGATTTGTGAAATTAGGGAGACATTTTTCACTTCTTCAGCAAGTTTTAGTTCAGGATTTGCTAGAGGCTTTTTATTACATTATGGAAGGAAAGTCAGATGAGGGTTAATTTCTATCACTAAAAAAACAGGGGGAAATAATGAAGAAAATGAAGGCAGAAAGGGCATCTGATGGAAAGTTTATAGCAATGAAATATTAGATTTCAAAGAGAATAAACATGAAGATAAGAAAAGTAGAGAACAAGATACAGTAACTTTCTTTCAGAAGCAGTAATGCAAGATAAGAAGCAAACTGTTAGCTTCAGAGTTTGTGTGTTGGCAACTCACTGAGCACTCAGAAACCAATGTCCCAAAAGTGCTTTTTCAGGAGACAACTGGACTTTCTTGTTTTTTCTTTGAAGACGTTTCGCTTGGATCCTTGGATGAAAGCAAAAAAAAAGCACCTTTGGGACAACCATGACTTGGATGACTGAGAATCTCTACAGACTTCGGAAACCAATGGGTTTCTTTAGGATTCAAAGGCAATAAGGTTAGATCGGGGTAAAATGCCAAAGAGGATTTTACTGAATAAATGTTCAGAGAGTTAACAGAGAAAAATCTGTTATACCTTTGGCAGGAATCCCCAAAACAGCAGCAGAACATTCTGAAGTTGGTATTTGTGTAGGAGTCTTCCAGAACTTTGGATCTACCTTGCGATAGTCAAGATTGAACAACTCTTTTCTTGACAGACAGAGAACATGCAGTGGGGCAAGGAAAACTAATGCCTGCATTTTTCTCCAATCTGTGGATTGTCAAAGCGTTAGGGCTGAAAAGGCAACTGGATGCGATATTCAGCCTGCCAAAATTCTCTCTAGTACAGAGAGAGATCTAGAGATGGTCAATATATACTCCAAACATCTATTTTTTGTGAGTAGAAATCAGAACAGCACCACAATCCCTCTTGTTTTTGAATCCATAATGTATCATGGAACGTACAGTGAGCCATCTTAACATCCTGGCAAAACCATATGAGGATCAGCTATTTGGACTCCAAGTCATTAGGCCTTTAATTTAAAGGGGTAAAGAAAGGAGAGCTGGGAAATTGAATGGTGAGCTCTGGAAAGGAAATCCTATCTACTGCATAGGAAAATTTCCATATACCAGTTGTGGAATAATTAACAGATTAACAGAGTTGGAAGCGACTTTGTAGGTCATCTTGTCCAACCCCCCAAATATATATTCATGTATAGAAGTGAAACTTATATTCTACTTCATATATGATAACCTTACTGAGAAGTAACTACCATCATGTATTGGATTTTCTTCTGAGTAAATCATGTTGAACATCCATCAACTGCAATCTAGTATATCTATAATATTGACTATATTTGCATCTGGTGAATCTGACTATCATTTTCAATTATTTTCACCTTATTGTTTTGTAGCAACTGTGACAAGAGATTGCTAGAAATCCTTTCTTATGACCTGTGCTCAAATCTAGGAAGGGATATCAATGTGCGAAAAGATGGCCTCTGGCATACAAATAGAAACATACTCTGTTATCCATCTGTCACTGCTCTTCAGAAATACATAACAATGTATATGTATCTTCTCTCAGTTACCATCTGTTTATATGCCTCATTTAATAAAACTGTGGGGAGGGGAGAGGGTATACTGTTCCTGTGTGTGCATTTAATTGTTTTTTCTCCATTCATTCATTCTTGTCTGATGCTTCTTCCATGGGAGCATCACTTCTACAGCCTGACATGTTTGCTCTCTCTGTTGCTTTCTGAGCATTTGCAGTTTTATTTGATTAATTTTTATTCAAGGTCTGTTTTAGTGTATTTGGCAGGGAAAAAAAGAACTGGAATGTTTTAACAATAAAGTTATTGCTTATTTATTCTTCATGTATTACATGTACTTCCTGCCTTTCATTTCAAAGCACATGTAGGCTGTAATGCTACATGAGAATAAATTTGGAGAATGGAAGGGGGGAGATGCTTCCGAGGAAATGTCAGATAAGAGAGTCCATAGCCCAAAACTGAATAATGGGTAGAGGAAGAAGCTCAGAAGGGACCCATCCCCAAGTTCTCAGAGCATAAAGGAGATGGTAGGAGATTTGTACTTTCAGATTTTCAAGATTATTTAATATTAACTAATTAATTAATTAAATTTATATAGCCAGCCATCTCATGAGAAATGAGTCTAGGCAGTATACAACAGCCATCTGGGGATGACTAATATAGCTTTACAATAAAGTAGAATTCATTCATCTAGTTGTGTTTCCTGTCTGGTCTATCTGGGAAGGCTGACAGAGCCATACATGGTGCTCCCTTCTATTTTTTCCCAAAATGACAACCAAGTTGGTAATTTGGACTAAGAGAGTGTGACTAGTTTAAGGTTAACTATTTAATTTTTATGTCTGAGAATGGACATGAATAGGAGGTCTCCTCATTTGTAACCTAACACCTTAATCAGTACAGCACACAGGCCTTACGATAAGCACAGGATTGGGACCTCCTGTTCAACACTGGCAAGTCAGTGAGACGTAATAGCAACGTTCATGCTCTGCCATGGAAGCTCAGTGGATGCCTTTGGACCAGGCACTATTTCTCAGCCTGTCCTTCCTCACAAATTTGTTATGGGGAAAAAATAAAAATAAAATAAAATGAAAAGAGGGAGTGTATGTATGCTCCCTTGATCACCAGCACAGAAATTAGAATAACATCTAAAAAAATAAAGGCCTTAAAGTGTTTCCTAAAGTCTCAGAAAAATCTATGGCACTTAAAGTTGATATAATATATTTTGGGGGAATTATTTACTTACAAAACTGTGGGGAGCAGTTTTGTTACACTCTACTCTAATAGATTTCGCTTAACTTCAGTTATGCTATTGCTGTCCAGGGGCCTCTGGGTGCTGAAACACAATAACATGGAGTTCGTGCCTCAAATCTGTCCCTGTTGACAAAATAGGGCTCTCAAAAATCCCATAAAATTGCTTTCAAGTTAGCTGAATAAATCCAAGCTGAAACCAAACCAAAACTCCATTTTTTTGGGGGGGGGGGGTATTTTATGAGAATAGGGATGTGGTGGCTCAGTGGCTAAAATGCTGAGCTTGTTGATTGAAAGGTTGGCAGTTCAGTGGTTCGAATCCCTAATGCTGCATAATGGGGTGAGCTCCTGTTACTTGTCCCAGCTTCTGCCAACTTAGCAGTTCGAAAGCATGTTAAAAATGCAAGTAGAAAAATAGGGACCACCTTTGGTGGGAAGGTAACTGCGTTCCGTGCGCCTTTGGCATTGAGTTGTGCCAGCCACATGACCACAGAGACGTCTTTGGACAGCGCTGGCTCTTCGGCTTTGAAATGGAGATGAGCACCACCCCCTAGAGTCAGGAACAACTAGCATATATGTGTGAGGGGAATCTTTATCTTATTTTATGAGAAGTCAAAGTTTAATTCTTGTTTATAGGAAATCTGCTTAGAATTGCAGCCTAGAGTCAGTGGCATTTCAAGCAATGACATGAATGATCAATGAGAGCCACATATCAACAGAAGAGCAAATGTTCTGCTTGCTGAATATTCAGATGTGACTCATCTGAAACTCTAGAAAATGAATGGTGATCAGCATATGTAATACTGAGTCGCTGGGACTAAAAACATCTAACTCAATAAAAGCCAGACTTCTATGATTCATCTGGGTTGTAACTGCTGTGGCACACAAAGCTCAGCCACAGAATCAGAACTGTCTAATCTTCATATTATGCATTCATTTAGGAAATCTGTAGAACATATGATGGACGCAAAGAAAGTCCTAAGCTTAATTGTAATTGAGGATACAATTTAAATGATTTCAGGTATCAAGGCTGGGAAATGATTCTGCCTAAGACTATGAAGAGCCAGTGCCTGCTAGAGATGACAGACCAGAACTGGATAAATCAAATGTTTATATTATATTCCTACTTAAAAAGAAATGTACACCTTCATTCTTGTGTTATCATGATCAGAATATATTCTTTTGCAAATACCCAGTAGATGACCAAAAGAGGCTGTTCTAATGTGCAACAGTGCACTGTGTTTTACAGAGGATTTCACAAAACATTTGGGAAATCACAGCAAAAGAAATGCCCTTGCATAAATTCCTCAATCTTGATGTGTTGTGTGGGGAAATTGAGCTAAAACCTTGATATAAAATATGGTGGCCATACAAATATACACTTTAAGTTAATGAATCTTGCTTCACTGACTCTGTTTTTCTCGAATTGTGATTGTGGCTTTTGACCCAAACATTCATCTGTAGCATTCTACTACTGGTCTCTTTCTTCCTGCAAAAAGGTGGCAGTGTATTATGCTAATCTAGAGATCCTCAACTAATTTTTGAACAACTTTGGTTCACTCAAAACTGGGCTTCCCAGTTGGTGGAAGACTAATTTATATACAGCTGAATGTCTTGATTAAAATACTCCAAAGGCTATCCTTGCTAACATAAATGTTTGGATTTATGAGCTTTATTTCAGTAAACATTTCAAAACCTACACAATATTGATTAGACAGCCTTTAATGGCTGTTTTGGCATTATTTTAGCCTGCTGTTTAAATTTGTAACTTTATAGTGTTTGATTGCTGTTCTAGTCTACCATGAAAATTCTGATAAATAATAATAAAAATGCATTATGTAACATTATTCAAGATGATTTGTTATCTGCTATAAAATATGTATTGAGATTTGCATGACAAGACACAAAAGAAAATCTTTGCCCTTTGGAAATCTATGCAGCAGTGCTTTGTGTCAACCTCACCAGTGAAATTGTAATGTTTACAATCGGAGCAAATTACTTACCATGGAGAGTGTAAGTGTGAATTTAAACTAGATGGTGAACATTCATAATCCTATTTGTCTCTCCGGCACCATTCATGTACAAAATATGCATAATATGCCACTGTGTCATATAAAATGCTTAATTTTGGAAATGTCAAACATAAAACAGCCATGATAAATCCAGGCACATTAATGTAGCACTGTAATGTAATGTAGGCAAATTTATCAAGCAATAAACCTATCCATTGAACATAACTGCACAAATAGTAATGCTGAAGACATTCCAGCAGTCTATCAATAAAAAGGATACCCAAGCTTTTTAATTAGTTGTTGTCACCCTTTTGTTAAGTATGATGAAGTCAAAATATCAGTGGCATACAAGAACTTTATGCTAATATTACATCTTGAATTACATACATAGTATATTCTCATAACCAGACTGAACTCCATTGTGATAACATGAGCCTTGAAGAATTTGGATACATATTATGAAAAGCTATAACCAATGAAGCTTTTCACCTTTGCATGCTCCCTATAATTAAGGCATATAATTTCTTACACATACACGTGACAGAAGCCTCATTTTAATATAAAGCTCATGTGTGAAAAAGCTTTGAGAGCAAAGGAATGGAAATGATTCAATAATGACCAACTGTTTTAGTATACTTTGTGTCGTGCCTTCTCCTCAGACATCTCCTCTTAAAGAAAAATTACGAGGTTCCTGAATTATAAAATTATGAAGCAATAGTTACTTCTGGAGACTCTGAAGTGGAATGGAAAGACCCTTAGAGGACAGAGGCGTCCAACTCTGAGAAAGGTCTTCCAGATGAGACAATTCTTGGGAGTATCAGATACCAAGAAATTCCTTCTAGATTATCAATACAACTCATCCATGGCCCACTATAATAATCTTACATAGAACTGATCTTTGATTAAGTCTCTGAGGGTCAAAGTTCAAAAGTCCTCACTGTCAGAACAATTGTTGGAGCAATGTTTATAAACACTTTGTTTGTGGGCAATGCCTTACTAGCTGCTGTACCTTTTCCTTTGGAGACTTTTTAAACTTGTTTCAAATGTGTTACTAGTGACCGGGTGCGGTTTTATCCTAACCGAGACATTTTGACTAGATTGTTGTAAATATGTTTTACCTAATCTTTGAAAATGTTCAGAAGTTATAGGTACTCCCAAATGTTATGGCTTTTAACTACTGTCAGTTCTTAAGAGAACATGGATAAATACTCTGATTTCTGTATGAGATCTTCCAATTGCCTTCTAGGCTTAACTAAAATTTATGTTCATGTTTTTTAAGGTTTTCCCTGACTTAAGACATCCTAAATAGCATCTGAGCTTTTTCCTTTTGCATCTCATAAACCTCAGGATGCATTTGATGAGTGTGTGAGGGGTTTTTGCATGGCTATATCTCAATTTAAAATTTCCTTCTGAGAAATAATGTTCTAGCATCCTCTTCAGTGGCATGAAGATCTTTTTTTTACAGTCTATAACTGTTAGGACCAATTGCTTAGTCTTGCTTATCTCTGGAGCTTAGTTTCATGGGCAGATTTTTAAACTGTATTTTAAATATACTTTTGAGACACTTATTTTAATTACTTTGGAATGTGATTAGAGTCCTTTTCCTTACTGTTAGCTGCATTGGTGCTTTGTATGTATATTTCCATATGCATAAGATACCTCATTAGTTTTTGCTAATTTTCAGTTCTGTACTGCATCCCTACAAATTTGGGATGCAGTTTATTGTGACTGTAGCAGGTATTCCAATAATTGTGTGTCCATCTCTGATACAGAAAAACTAGGTTAGGCAAAGTGTGAGGTGCCCAAAATATGTGCTGGATAATGCAGGATACTATAATGGTAATGTTGAGACGCACAATAAGACCATTAACAGAAAGTATCCATTAAAATTACTGATAAATACTAAGCTGTACCTTAAGGGAGTAGGTTTTAGGTGGTTGATTCCGGAGGGCTTGATGATTTTTTGGGAGGACAGTAAGAAGAAAATTAATAATGTAGTGGAAGCTAAGGCTTTTTTTGACCAACATAAATCCTTCCTAGATGGAGAAGGTACAGGAGCCGAAGAGGGGGAAGTATTAGATGATCAAGGAGCAGGGGCGGACGGAGCTGTGGCGGCCCTGGAAGAGGGGGGAGGCCAGACCATGGTTTTAAGAGCTAGAACCAGGAAATGAAGAAAGGAGGGGAATCCATTATTTAATGTCTTTTACTTGACATCTTTTTTTTCTCTCTCTTTTTATTGTACTTTGTATAACACTTTGGCTATTTGCTTTTTTTTGTTTATATAACTTTTATACAACCTGGTTGTTTGTTTTGATTTAACATAATAATGTCTGTTGTGTGAGAACTTAAAAAAAGAGAATAATAATTGAAATATCTTTTTATAAAGATATTGAAAATTCAACATATTGTAAACTATAATATTGTATATTTTTAACCAATAAAAACTTTTTACAAAAAAAATATATATAAAAATTACTGATAAATACTAATGATAAAATTTCCAGGAGTAACAAGGTGGCCTTGTCATAGTAGTCTGACCTATGGCAAAAATGTTCCTAACTAGAAGAGATTGCTTAGCAGAGACTCTATATCACAGAGGTGATATAGAGGTGTGTGGGTGAGGGAGGGAGCGGGAGAGAGAGAGAGAGAGAGAGAGAGAGAGAGAGAGAGAGAGAGAGAGACAGGCAGGTAGGCAGGCAGAGACAGAGAGACAGAGAAAGAGACAGAGAGATCACTGATGGTGTTACCTAGCTGGGTAATGAAACATCTGCAAGAAAACCACCAAGCTCAGAGAACACCAAGGACCCCACAATTCAACCCTGAGTTACAAATATTATTTTGTCAGTGCAGAGATAATTATATGGAAGCCACTGACCAAAATAATTCTACTTCTCTTTATACTTAATGAAAACCTGATCCTACCTGGAGACAAGCAGGCTTTGCAGGTGGTTCCATTTTTATTTTCATGGTTTTTATTACATTTAAAAACTCATACCTACTGCTCTTCAAAATCATTACAGGTAAGAAGAAATATTCTTGGCAGAGTCTCTGTTTGCCCCTCACATAAATCTCTAAGATCTGTCTGTCTTTATACAATTTAATGCATGCTTGCATATTAACTGAACCAGGTTCACCAGGGTAATTGTCAAATTACTAGGGAACTGGTTTGCATTCAAGTACATAGAAAATTACACTGATAACTCACCATTTTTCAGGGATGTCTCTGATGTAATTTTTATCCCTGCTCTCTAGTACCTAGAAGTAGCATCATTAACTGTTCTGCCTTGAATTTGCAGATGTGAATGCCTTTAGCGTGGTCCCTCATGCTGTGAGTGAGGAACAAGCACCAGCAGTGAACTCTTCACAGACAAGAGCAGTGATTATTTATTTTTCCGTCCGGTAGACACGCAATGCATGTGAAACCTGAGGAGCTATATGTTTGATGACAGCTTGTCATTTGGACAAAAGTGAAGAGCAGCAAGCCTTCTCAAAATTATGTATTTTAGAGATAGCTTTAAAAAAAAATCTAGCAAGTGAAAGTCAAACATGAATATAAAGTATGAAATATATCTTTCCATTGATTTATTCTTTCCAACACGTTGCCTTTGCTGTCTTTTCTAATAAGCTACTGTATTTTCAGTCTGACTAGCAGCATAATGACCAAGAGGAGGGAGAGTTGTGTTGCATTGGCAGCACTTTTCTCAACACAGAAATCTCCACCACCACCCACCTGTCAATTTATATGTCATGTATGTCATAGCAACAGTATCAGTGTTTTCTCCAAAACAAGCTATGTGGTCACAATGTTTTGGCCTCACCTATTTGGCAGTGGTGGGTTGTTCTATCCGGTTCTTGTGAACTGGTAGTAAAAGTGGCGGGAGGCTCCGCCCATCTGCCTGGACATCATAAGGTATGATCTGTGCATGCGCAGAAGTGCGCATGCGCTCCTGTTGCAAACCGGTAGTAAAGGTAAGTAGAACCCACCCCTGCTATTTGGTATGCTCCAGATGAAAGGACTGTGACTCCTTTCTTCCCCAGCCTAGAGTAAAGATTTAGTAATCCAACACAGAGAGAGTATGTTTGGTGTAGTAGTTAAGCACCAGACTAGAAACTGGGAGACTGGAATTCTAGTCCTGCCTTAGCCAGGAAAGCAACTGGGTGACCCTGGACCAGAGGTGGTATTCAGCTGGTTCAGACCGGTTCAGGCAAATCAATAGTAGCGACCTGTGGGTGGGCCAGCCCAACCGGCCCGGGGCTATGCCGTCCTATTTAGCCACATTTTCAAGCCATGTACATGCGTGAAACAAAGTGCATGTGTGGAACATGCACATGCTCACATTTTTGGTGCTTGGCGAACTGGTACGTAAATTATTGGCCCAGGGCAGGGCTGAATCCCACCCCTGCCCTGGGCCAATCTCTTTCTCTCGGTCCTAGGAAGCAAACAAGGCAAACCATTTCTGAAAAAGCTTGCCGAAAAAACTACAGGGATTAATTCAAGCAGTCACCATGAATCATGACTGACTTGAAAGCACCTCCCCCCCCCCCCCAAAAAAACCCCAATATAATGAGTACCAAAACTGTAATAGATGAACATCATTTTCTTCCATCTGTTTAGTCTTTTGGTATGTGATATTAAATTTATCTTTGCTGAAAACATTGATGCTTTACTTTGATAGATGTGTTGATTTTGCTTTCACTAGCTCGGTGTATTCAAATCATGTTTCATCCAACCAAGCAAAATAAATAAAATTATGTTCCCTCGGAAGAAACAGATCATTTTTTACAAGAGGTTGTTCCGCACAGTTCATCTGTCTATCCTTCAATGGGTTTACATGGAGCAAAAACCGACGGCACATTAAGGAGTACTGTATTGTACATGTAGTTATTAGAAAGGCAGTTGTTTTCCTCTGAGGAATTAAGCTCTCAAAAGTTGTTATTGATTTGCTATAATGCATTGTTGACAACAGGCTAAGTGGAACTTTGTATTGGTGGAACTCAGTCTACCAAACCAGCATGCAAAGCAAGCTTGAGGGTCTCTATTTTTTTTTCCCCCTTAAGCCAAAAATCTGAAAGCCAATTTTATTGTATACTTATTCTTAGCTGCATGATACTACCAATAATATTCTAAATGTGCTATGGATGAATTTTGTGTTCTTTGGAACTTAGTTTGGTCAAAGGTGTAACCCTTTTGAATGGCTTCTCCCAAGCATAATGTTCTCTGCCAGAGGTTACAAAAATTGTCTTCTATAATTTTTTCCAGCAGCAGCATTTTAAAATAGGCAGCCCTTTGGTATATAAGCTGGTTTGTTGCTGTGTTTGATGTATGCTATGCCTTTCATGGATGATTTTTTTATTTTTTAAAATCTGTACTCATTTCTCAAAGTTGCAAAAGACATATAAATAGCAGTAGACTTCCCAAAGCACTATTCGAGACACGGAAGTCTTTGAAATTACCGATGAAGGGGATATGTCAAGTTAAAGGTCTACTGTCAAAGATTAGTTTGGGAAGGAGAAGCAGAGATTCTGCTTCTCCACCCCATTAAATATTTTGTTCAACATTCCATCCATTGAGCAGTCACAGAAAATTCAAAGGCCATACGCAGAGATTTTTTTCTCCTTCTGTCATAAATCAACAGCAGTGACAGTTTGGAGGTAGGATGAGTGAAAGGATGCAAGACAGAAGAGAGTGCAGGAGGAAGACAATACATTAGAAATTTTTCAGAAGTATCAGCATTGGAGGATTCTTCTGAAACATTTTTACTTTGTCCTCTGTCTTACCTTGGTTGCTAATATTTAGCTCCTGAAAATTCAGAATGACTGAAAGAGATCTATAAGGTATTGAAATAATTTGGGGAAACATTACGAAAAAAAAAAGGCTGACTGCAGGTAATGTAAGAAATGTAAAAACTTGTTCAGCTCACATTCATACATCCATACTCTACATACAAACATGTAAGCATATATAGCTTTTAGGCCAAACCTGTGTATCACACAAATCACACACACACACACACACACAGAGAGAGAGAGAGAGAGAGAGAGAGAGAGAGAGAGAGAGAGAGAGAGAGAGAGGGAGGGAGGGTGTAATGGAAAAATTGATCAAATGTTTATTACTGATCACAGTGATCAAAAGCTGATCACATAAAATAAAGCCTGATATAATATAATATGGATCGAATAATTCCAGAAGAAATTAATGAGTAAAGTAATCCAAATAGTTTTCAATTCTTTAGTAGCAAGTGGGTTACTTCGGTCAACTGGTGTTTTTTTTAAAGTACATAATAGATGAATGAACGACTTGTAAGAATTATGCATGCATGAAAACTGTATTCCTAATTACAGCATCTGAGACTCAGAGGTGTAGATTTAATTTCTTCAGCCAATTTAATTCCTTTCAAAATGAAAAGATGGCACTGACCTATACAGTACTTTGGCATCTGAAATATCAATTCATGCAGGGGTGGGTTCTACTTACCTTTACTACCAGTTTGCATCGGGACCGCTAATGTGCGCGCTTCTGCACTTGCGCAGAAGCTTCCGTGCATGCGCAGATAATCTATGATGACGTCTGGGTTGGTGGGCGAAGCCTCCCACCGGTTTTACTACCGGTTCTTGCGAATCGGTCCGAACCAGAGGCAACCCACCACTGAATTCATGGCAAGGGGAGATCCTTAAAAGAAAAATTCTTCATACATGGACAATTATCTGTTGAAATAACTAAATCAGATGGGTTGAAATTTAAACTTAAAACAGAAATCTGCCAAATAGAAATAAGTATTTTCTGGGGGAGAAGGAAAATATACTTAAAATGTAGCCATCCAAAGAAGTAAAACAGCATGATGACTTTTCCTCCCCTTACAACTGAGAAATAGTTGAAAAACATACACAAAAAAATACAAAATACAAAATACTGCACTATCTTGAGTAGAGTGCAGAATAAAATCAGATTATTCTGAAAGGAAAGCAACCATAAACTCATAACCACAAATTGCAAGATACATGAATTTTGGAGTACACATATCAGGATAAGATCTTTCCTATACTGTACTGACTTTCCTAGTGAGGATTCAGGATGCAAATGCTTATCCAAGTTATTTTGCTTTATAGTACAGGTAGTCTTTGACTTACGATCATAGTTGAGCCCAATTCCTTTGTTGCAAAGTGAGACATTTGTTTAGTCAGTTAAATTGGCTCATTTTATGACCTTTCTTCCAGATTTGTTAAGTGAATCAGTGCAGTTGTTAAGTTAGTAACACGACTGTTAAGTGAATCTGGGTTCCCCATTGACTGCTTGTCAGAGGGTCTCAAAAGATGATCACATGACCCCAGGACATTGCAACTGTCATAAATATGAGTCAATTTCAAGCATCTGAATTTTGATCACATGATCACGGGGATGCCACAATGGTCGTAAGTGTGAAAAATGGTCATAAGTCACCTTTTTCAGTATCGTAACTTCAAGTGGTCATTAAATGAACTGTTGTAAGTTGAGGACCACCTGTAATAAGATGAATCTCTGTGGTTTTTTTTTCTTCTTTTGCTGGGTTGAGGTAGAATAATTTTAATCTCCTTTTAAAGGGCCAAAGAGAATCCTACTATCCTGAGTGACCACCTGTTCCTTGGTAGGAATGTTAAGTTTACTGCTTCAATTGGCAGAAATGGAAGTAAATTACACATACTTTTATTTAATTTTCATTCCACAGGTGGCCCTGTTTTTTCTCCACACTGCTACTGTCACCAAAGCTGCCCTATAGGCTGATTGATGATTCTGTTCCAAACTCTGACATGACAACATATGTCTAGCCCCAAGGAAACAGCTCATCAAAATGAGTCAAAATCTGGGGAGCTGCACCGGCTGCTCTACCCCCTGACCTATCTTTGCTTCTTTATGCTGAAGCTCCAAAGTACTACAGCACTTGAGTGTGTTCAAATCTCTAGACTGCTTTGACCATCAACGGGGAAAAGATATACATGGCCATTTTAAAAGAACAGAACTTTCTGGGAATCAAAAAACACTGTCTTTCCCTGATAGGAGGATGAAGTCCCCATCTTCCACTCCGAATTAAGTGAGTAGGCGGTAAGGAAAGATTTGTCTTACCTTCACTAAATAGAAGCTGTTATAAACAAAGAAATCAGCAGGGCATAGAAATGATTTGCAGATATTGCTTATGAAAAGCACAGAGGTTTTTGGAGGTAATACAGCAGAGAGGTGGATTGCGTGCTGAATTTAGCTTTCTTCTTTTATTCTTTCTTGGTCCAATTCCCTTCTTCTCACCCCATCTTTATCCTTGTTTGATTCCCTCCTTTCTCTTTCTTTCTCTCTCCCTCCCTCCTCCCCCAATGCAGCTACTCCTTCTCCTCTCCTTCTCGTTTCAGTCCCCATTTTCTTTCCTTTTTCATCATATTTTTTTTTTTGTAGGGGAAAAAGGAATGGTGTACGTGTGTGTTTGAGAGGAAACGGTTTCTCTATCTGTGCTGAAAGAGAAGGGCTGCAGCAGGCAGATCAAGAATCAGTGCTATAAACGGAATACATTATTTTATTAGCAATTAATTCTAATGAGTAACGAATTAACTAATATAAATTTATTCTGCTTTTTTTCTTGGTTTGCTCTTTTCTGCAGTGTGGCTTCTCGGCATATACTCAGGATATAGGAATATAAATATGAGAATAGATATAAGAGCATACCTATGTAAAAGTCTATCTCATGCACATCTCTAGGATTGGCTTCAGGTGGGGATGACAAGGTAAAATGTGTTTTGCCTATATTCTATTTTTTTTATTTACTCTTCCTTTGAGGATAAGAAATTACCTTAAATTGATACCCATGCTTCAATGCACATTAAGTTCTAATTGTCTGGCAACTCAGACTGTATAAGCAATAAAAGATGATTTAAAATAACAGACTGAAATAGTGGGAGTCAAATTGCCTCTACCTACACAACAAAACTCTAGACAAACTAAGCCTGTGATGAGGAGGTTTCAAGAGGAGAATAAATAAATTTGGAAAATAGATGAAAATTATTTAGAAGGGCTGGCATCTTCTTCTTCTATATATATAAAAAGGATCTATGTATATGTGTGTGTGTGTATATATATATATATATATATATATATATATGATCTAGCATAACTCTGGAACGGCTTGAGCAATTTCAACCAAACTTGGTACACAGATGACGTACTCTCTGGAAACAAATACTGTGGGGGTAAGACACCACTCGGGGTGTGTGTCTGTGTTTGTGTGTTCCAGCATAACTCTGGATCAGCTCGAGCAATTTCAACCAAACTTGCTACACAGATGTCTTACTCTCTGAAAAAAAAAATACTGTGGGGTAAGAAACCCCTGACACCCCTAACACCCATTGTGTGTGTGTCTGTTCCAGCATAACTCTGCTGCGCCTCAAGCAAGTTTAATAAAACTTGCTACACAGATGACTTACTCTCTGGAAAAAAATACTGTGGGGGTAAGACACCCCTAACACTGTGTGTGTGTTCCAGCATAACTCTGGAACGCCTGGGCTGCTGAAATGAAAAGGAATGAATTATACCTATAGTGTCAAATCACAGTACTTTTGACAGTGATAATGTGCATTTTGTATTCAAGTTCTGTTAAGATACAGCGTGTTGTGCCTTAAAATGGTGTCTAATGTACATCACAATGGAGTTCACATGTTAATGGCTTCACAGTACTCCACAAGGGAGCTCCCTCTGGTAAGGAGGATTGGTTCTTAAACAAACAAACAAACAAACACACAAACAAAAATAAAAAATAAACCCCGTAGGCCCTCAACTTCAAGCAAAAAGGGCAAGTTGTCAGGGGAGGTGCCTGCTAATGCAGATAATCACCTCAAAGGCTGTTCCCTGTAGAATTTTTCTCAGGCTGTTGGCCAGGGCAATTAGGTCTCTAATTCTCACCATAGTGAGTGATGGCTTTTCCTGTCTAACACAGGATTGGGATAAATAAATACCCGGCCAACGCCGGGTTATCAGCTAGTTATAAGTATAAGAAGAATTAAGACAAGGATTGGAGTGAGAAAGGATTGAGGATTGAAAGCATACAAAAAGAAATCCTTCTCTCTAACATAATATTTTCTGATGATCTTGCACTGATGATCTTGCACGGATGATGTTATGTAGTTTGGTAAAGAAACGTCTGCAAGAAAACCACCATGCCCAGAGAGCACTAAGGATCTACATATACTTTTCTGCACATTTCTGCTTGATGAATCAATCTAGCAAATAGCAGTAAAGCTCTCTCAAGAGTCAAGCCTCTGACATGGGAAGCCTAGAGAAAATGTTCTCTTTCAGTTCCTCTCTCTTCATCTGCTTCTCTCCCAATCTGGTCTTGTATATATGGCAAATCAAACCTAAAGCAGTGGAGCTAAGCTATTACTTTCTCAGCTCTTAATACACACTGAAGCATTCCCAAAACTTCTGGGAGGTTGGATTCAGTTTTAGTTGCCTATGGTGGGGAAATCCTGTTTCACACCAGAGAACCTTGTAATCCCTTGAAGTAGCCGAATTTGACCTGAGATTTCTGGTATGTTGCTTTTCTTCTTCTTGAAGAGAGAAACAAAGAAGCTGATCCCCAGCTGTTCTGCTTTCCCCCTCCTTCTGTCTGATGTGTTTGCTCTCGATGGCAGTTTGAAGAAGAATCGCACCGTGTACCATTGTGTCTTTGTCTTTTCATTAGTAGAACAGTGTCAGCGAGAGACTTTTGACATCACTATTTACCGCTACAAAGTCTTTCAGGCTACCCACAGAGCAGAATCATAATACCAGCCACTTTAACTTGTACTCAAAATAAATGTAATAAGGGGAACTTTTTGAACTTCCACCAATCAGCTGAGTATTTGTTCTCTTAACATGTTCTCAGCAGTCTGGTGTCATGAAAAGTGTTAAACATCTGCTCTGGAGAACTTATTTTCCTAGTTCATCTACCGACTCAGCTTAGAAAGAAGTCCAATAACAAAAGCAACGTTTATTTGAGTTATTGGCTAATAAAAATTAGTAACCAGAAACCACTATTTTATGTTGTGATTAAAAATGACTAACTCTTCAGCAGGAGCGCTGAAAAGGGGTTTTGGGGTCACATGCTGAATAGCTTAGTAGGGTGGCTGCTGTAGCCCCCTTATCTGTCTCTCGCCTGTGCCCATCCACCACTCCACAACTTGCGTCTGTCTTTCATACTCATTCTATTCATCCCCCACTCTTTCCCCCTATCTCTGCCTTCTTGGTATAGGAAGGACATCCAAGAACTTGGGAGGTTCTAGTTGTGTGATCATCCATATTTTTAGTCTGGAACAGTAAAACCTATGAAGCAGCTTTTTGATCCCTGGAAAAAGTAACTAAGAGAAGGGGGGGGCTTAAAACTTCTGCCTGTCTCAGGGAAAA
The DNA here is from genome assembly GCA_012654045.1 of Ptyas mucosa. Classification (NCBI taxonomy): domain Eukaryota; kingdom Metazoa; phylum Chordata; class Lepidosauria; order Squamata; family Colubridae; genus Ptyas; species Ptyas mucosa. The sequence goes on along the minus strand of WNWU01000109.1, from coordinate 2,645,453 downwards.
CTCCTCTCTTCAAGTTTCATGCACTAAGCTCTGAAACAGGAATGAATAAAATAAGGAACCAGATGTACATGATGACCAGGCAGAGCCCGAGGAAAGTGTTAAGTGCATCATCCATCTCAAATCCCTTTGCACCCACAAGAGAAATCCAGTTCACCTTGAATTCTATTGACTCTTACCTACAAGCAATTTGCTTTAACCATTAATAGTTCAGATTCTTATAGACCAGTGATGGCTAACCTTTTTGCCATCGTGTGCCAAAAGTGGGGGGAGCGCGGTGGGGGCACACACACGTGTGCCCACATCCATAATTCTATGTACCCTGCCCTCCCGTGCTCCCCCCGTTTTTGGCATGTGATGGCATGGTGGGCCCGGTAGGCCTGTTTTTTGCTCTCCCCAGGCTCCAGAGCTTTTCTAGGAGCCTGGGGAGGGCAAAAACAGCCTTCCCCACCTCCCCAGAGGCCCTCTGGAGGCCAGGAACAGTGTGTTTCCTGACTTCTGGTGGGCCCAGAAGGCCCGAAAATCAGCTGGCTGGCACATGCATGCATGCCGGAGCTGAGCTCGCGTGCCCACCGATATGGCTCCGCGTGCCATCTGTGGCACCCGTGCCATAGGTTCGCCATCACGGTTATAGACAGTATATGGTGGATGCAGAAAGCAGACTGCTCCAGTTTGGCAAGATTCTGTCTGAAGCGGTGGTGGGTTGCCCCCGGTTCAGACTGGTTCGCAAGAACCAGTAGTAAAACAGGTGGAAGGCCCCACCCACTGCCCCAGATGTCATCATCAGCGATCTGCGCATGTGAAGAAGCTTCTGTGCATGCACAGAAGCAAGGTGCGCAGGCGAGCGAAGCGAGCGTTCGCACACGATCCCATTGTGAACCGGTAGTAAAGGTAAGTAGAACCCACCCCTGGTCTGAAGGTATGCAACAACAAAGAGCTTGAAAGAATCAACACATGTCTTTCTTGGTTTTTGAGTCTGGCAGTTACTTACAGGATCTATATGTAGCCACCTATCTTAAATACTGATTCTAGGCAGTTCACAATATTTCATAAAAACATTGCAATTTTCCTCTGAAGCTTCGAGATATTTTAGTACCAATCTTGAACAGTCTGAATTATTCTGCAGGCTCTGCAATTTCTCTGGAGACAGCTATCTCTCCCTCCTTCTGATAATCCTGAGGCAGTTACAATTTCTGTTTCCTTTTTCTTTTCCTATAAAAGCAATTAATTTCCGGGAATGGTAGTATTTTGTATGCAGCCAGCCATTTTGAGCTTTGCAAAGTCTTGTGAGGCGAATCAAATTCAAATTAACTGACGGAATAGTATATGAGTTTATCAAGATAACATTATGTTTTATGCAGCAATATTTATCTAGCATGCCCTGGTATAGAGATAGACAAGCTTCTGGTGTACATGTTGAACACTGTGTCAAAGAAGCAACGTAAAATGTTTCCTCTGTTTTCTGCCTGTCATCAGTGTTTTGCTCGGATCCGGCAAGTGGCTTTTAAGATATAAGGTCATAGCTTCACAATACGCTAGTGAATGAGAAGACATCATAAATGAAATCAGTTGGATTCACCCGATCAGTAGGTATCAATACAAAAAAACAATTTTGAAAGGATTCATTGATATTTGATAGTGGAAATTATTTCTTTTTTAAAGTTATAGGAAATGAAAGGACACAACTTTGGAGGTATTTTTGAGGCAGGAGTTTAAACATAACTAATGGATAATGAAATAGAAGACTTCAGTATCTTAATTGTTGTTAACGCTGTGTCACTGATGGTGCATCAGTGTCTTAGAGATAGTTTATTTCAGTTGTTCAATATTTGAGGGAAATGTTTGATATTATTATTTAAAGTATTTATTTCTAGAATCCTTATGCATTTATAAATATTTTTGTTTTTGTTTTATTTATGTATTCTGTTTTTCCTCTAAGGAGTTAAAGGCAGTGTGCGGGAGATCACTCTTCATGTTTACCCTTACAATAACAACCTTGTTAGGCTGAGAGTATGACAGCTGATGAACTACTTGACCTTACCTCTGCCTGGCCCCAGTCATATCACTACCTCATAATAGCTAATAGCTAAAGGGTCCATGAAATAGAAAATGTATTTTGCTGACAATTCAAAACAAAATTTTGCACTTCCAAAGTTCCAATCACCCATTCCAGACTGGCCTTCACCTCAATGAAACAATATGAGATTCAGTCAGAACAAAACAAAATCCAGAACAGTTTTGGATGTTCCAGTGCTAGAAAACCACAAGATTAGAAACAAGCTACAAAAGTCTGTCTGTCTACTAGATGGCGACAATGGTTGCATTAAATTCTGAATCTTTCCGCCCATCCATCTAGTGACCAAACAGACTTTTGTAGCCCAGGTCTGTTAGCTTTAACCCTAATCATTGAATTAAAGCAACAATTTGCCCTGAGCAGTGGTGGGTTGCCCCCGGTTCAGAAGAACCAGTAGTAAAACTGGTGGGAGGCTCTGCCCACCAACCCGGACGTCATCATAGGTGATCTGTGCATGTGAACCAGTATTAAAGGTAAGTAGAACCCACCTCTGGCCCCGAGGATATAAGTATTCAAGTAGAATGGCTCTGTTTTTGATTCCTCACACAAGATGGAAACCCTTCTCCCCTGGAGTAAGAGGTCAACCTGACAGGAAATGTTGAAACAACTCTTAGTCAGCCCATTGAAGGGTTAGGTTTTTTTTAAAAAAAAAAGTTTTGTAATAAGTCTCTTCTTCTAATTCTATGTTGTCTATACTTGTACATAACTTTGCAGACAGTCAGAAAAAGGACTATCTCCCTCCACCCTATTATTTAAATATTCCAAAAATGTAGAATGGGGGCAAGAAGGAACTGTTGTCCAGAAAGATATCCCACCCTAGAAAGTAGAAAAAAGATCCCTCCCAATCAGAAGCTTTCATTTACCTCCATGGCACATAGAACAAAAGAATAATCACGAGTCATGCACACACCCTTGCTCAGTAAAACAATTCTTTTTATACATAAAGAGAAATTGCACACATTTGTGTATATCTATGCTGCAAAGGGCAAAACTCCTTGCAAAAGAAGTCACTATCAATCTACTAACTTTCTGCTGGGTACTGGCCACAAAACATGTTTGAGAAAAGGCTTTTTACATCAGAGCTCTGTAGAAGTCACAAGCAACATTTTGGCAAATCCTCTTCAAGTGATCAGTATTAGAATACATAAATGCTCATCCAGATGGTTTTTAAATTTGCTTCATAGAAGTTCTACAATATTTCATTACTTCAAGTATGAAGGAAGCATTTCCTTCCTTAGAATCCGTTTGCAGTAAAAGAACAATATTTGGTCAGTGCATTAAGAATGCAGTTTCACCATGGGGATTTTTCTTCTACCAGTGGTATTCTGTCAAAGAACTATAACTCCCATCATCCCACTGGTATGTGGGAATTATACAAACATAGTGCAACACATCTAGAGGAAATCTGGTTTTTCATACTATATCATGCCAAAGTAAAATACGCAGTGTAGTCATCTGGCATCATTATATTTTAGTTTTTAAATAACATGTTAAACCTTCACCATATAGAACCATATTGTCCAGAGTTATTTTAAAGACTGAGACACATTTCATCAAAGGGCAAGCACACTCTACTTATGAACAACTAACACCCTCCCTTTATCATTGCCAAGAGATTAGTCTTTCAACAAAAAGGAAACATGTTTATGGCCTCAGTTATCCATGGACTGAAGTCTTGTCATCCCTTTTATTGAAACTATTATAGAAAAAAATGTGTTCATATGTAAATATAAACTGTATGTATATATAATTAAATATATACATGTGTCTGTGTGTACATACATAAAGCCCATAATTATACATGAACACATACAATTTATCTTGTAGTTATACTATTCTTTCTGGGTTTTTTTCTTTTGTATTTATTCTCATTTTTCTTCTATAAAAAAAAAGGAAAGGCCGATCATTGCTCTTTGTATTTTTAGATCTATACATGAATGTATTGCCTGAATAGGACTACTAGCAATGTATAAATATCTTCACTGTTCCATAATGTATAACACTTGATGGTAGCTTTCACTGTACAAATAACTTCAAGAATAATAACGTAAGATATATAATCCAGTACTATATCTGCTTTCTTGGCCTGTTTTATTATATTCCAACTCTTAATAACAATTTAGAGCTCCTAAATTTGAGAAATCAAATAAGTCATTTAAACTTTGAGCATTGTAAGTTTGAAGAACTACTTAGATATCAAACTGATTCTTCACAGTTCATTCTCAAATTCCACAATATACATAGACATCTAAAATCTCAATTGTTAGACTGCAAAAAAAAAAAGATTGTTAGATTACTAAAAACATGAAACAGGAAGAACTGAGGAGAGATGCCTGGAGAGAGAAGAGTAAAAGAAATATGAATAATGCTTAAAAGCATTTTACCTGAAGGCCTTCTATGGCTAATCGAAGCATACTTGGTGTCAGCTTAGAAGCCTGTTTGAAAGTGAAATTACTCCAGTCTATAATCAAAACAAATCCATTTACTTGAAGTTCTGGGTCCTCGATCATAGCTTCTAATGAAAGAAGGATGGCACGTAAAATATCCACCAGTGTGTATCTGTCAACAGATAAAAGCAAAGATGGCCTTAAGCTAACCAATAATGTTCAGATGATAGAAGATAAGCCATTATTTTGCTATTACTAGGCAACATTTCCAGATTTCAAGTGATAAAGATTTCATGAAATATGATTACTGTAGCTATTGTAACTACACACATATAATGTTTCTTTAGGTTTAATAGAGTTAAGATTGGGAAAGTTAAACAGCAGCTATTCAGATGAGACCATATCATAATAGTAATTGTTCCAGATGATCCAGCTCTAATATCATTAGAACAACTCAATACTTCTTCCTTTCAAACTGCATTACATTTTGTTCAATAATCAGAATCAATATTCATCCAGAATGTCTTTATGTTACCTTCAGCATCACTGAACATGCTAACACAAAAACCTGTGGAGTCTCCAAAATGTGACAAACCACATTTTCAATGGTTGTATGAATCAGCCTTTGAATAATCAGTTCAGTCATTGCTGGGAGGAAGATGCAGAGAGAGAAAGTGGTCTTAAAAAATAAACAAGATTTCTCTATGCATTGAAAAAAGTAATCTCCATCAGGATTTGTCATAAAACAATTGATCAAGTGTAACATCAGAAATGTTGGTACCAATTGCATTGGATAACAATGGTTCCCCCCCCACCCCCCAATAGTTTTACTTCCTGAAAAACTTTTGGTGATTATGATAGATACCTTCAAACTGAACACAAATATAATTTCAGAATAACTGTATCATGTCGAACTCTAGAAATATGAAATTAACTTTGGATGACAATACTATATTTAATCACATAATATTTTGATATAAGTTCAACAGGGCTAAAAGGGTTTTGTTGCTAATTTTGTTTATACTCAGTGTGTGATGTAACTTAGTAAAAGAATTTTAAAATAGAAATCAGCATACAATCTGATCTACGAGACACTTTATAGTGTCATTGATCCAACAGTAAAAATATGTTCTGCTTACAGAATAAGAGAGCTGGAAGGGGCCTCGGAAGTCATCTAGTCCAATCCCCTACTCAAGCAGGAGATCTTATACCACGAGTGTCAAACTCGATTGCTTCATGTGATGTATCATGACGTATCACACCGTTTTTAACCTCTGCGGAGCCAGGGTGGGCTGGGCTTGTGCGTGACACATCTGGCCTGCGGGCTACCAGTTTGACAGCCCTGCTATACCATTTCAGGCAAGTGGCTGTCCAGTCTCTTCTTAAAAGCCTCCAGTGATGAAGCATGGACAACTTCTGAGAGCAAGCTGTTCCACTGGTTAACTGTTAGGAAGTTTCTCCTTAGTTCTAGGTTGCTTCTCTCCTTGATTAGTTTCCATCCACTGCTTCTTGCCCTGCCTTCAGGTGCTTTGGAGAATAGCTTGACTCCCTCTTCTTTGTGGCAGACCTTCAAATATTGGAAAACTGCTATCATGTCACCCCTAGTTCTTCTTTTCATTAGACTAGCCATATGACATACTGTACATATATGTATGTGGTATTCTCTAGACTAGCCGTACGTGTGTGTGTGTGTGTGTGTGTGCGCGCGTGTGTGTAATCTTTGATCACTGGGCAAAGATTTTAATGCTGCTACTTTCATCGTAATTTATTCTAGGCTGCTATTTTCATAATAAAATCGACCATTACAGTACCTATGATTACAGAATTGTAATCATTGGTAATCATAGGTATTGTAATCATAGGTACTGCAATGGCCAATTTTATTATGAAAATAGCATCCTAGAATAAATTACGATGAAAGTAGCTGCATTAAAATCTTTGCCCAGTGATTAACTATTTACAAAAAAGTTTATCTCATATTCATTGTAGATCTGTAATATGCAACATTTATTGACCTGAATAGGTGTGAAACCAACCATCCTTATTGTTATTTATGGTGACAGCACAGGGACAGAGATGGGAGGGGGGACAGATATAAAATTGAAGTTCCTTCACAATCTTCTGACAGATTTCATTATATTTTTCCGACTGAACACAGAACCACAATATATACCTATTTTGAAGTAGACCTGAAGGACTTGAAATGCATGCCTGTTATGGAGTTTTCATAACAAAGCTTTCCACATATTTAAGTTTAACAAAATTTCAGAGCATCCATTTTAAAAAATGCCTCATTTTGCTTTCAGTGTTTTTAAGTCTGAATTTGAAAACCCTGTGGTCTGGTTTTCAAAACGGCTAAAACTAATCTACTAAATGAAATGCTTTTAAATAAAGTAAATTAAAGAGCTCTACATGTTGACTTTGTATGATTACATTTTGGGGCAATATTATGGAAGTGGTTTGTCACTACATTCTTCCAAGGTATTTTTTAACTTCCCAGTTTAATTTATATCCCCAGAATTCCTTGTCCTCTCACATCCAAGTTTTAGTTCAATCTGACCCACTGACTTTTGTGAATTCAGTTACAGTAAGCTAGATGTACAGAAGTAGCATAAATTTGAAACACCCCCCCCCCCACTTATTTAGCATATTGCACACAAACAGGAATAAGGGAAATGTCCTTGAAATTTTTTCTCCAGACCTCAGTTCAGAGCTCTTATCCAGGTCCTTCAACCTAGCTTAATAAAAATGGAGCATTGTTCACAGTTTTACCCATCTACAAAAATGTCAATCAATGTATTTATTTTAATCAACAATCAGATTTATAATTTAGTAATATCATGTACCATGTCTAACAAAATAGAATATTGCCAAGGAAACTATTAGAAAACTAGCCAGTTTCGCATCCTTAAAAACAGTTTTTTTATAGTCGGGGTTCTTTCCTTTACCTAAGAAACAGGTTTGGGATATTTTCATCTGCATTTCTCAATTAACGTTTCAATATGTTAAAAATAAGCATTCGGTATTTTTCCATATCAGATCATATGAAAATGTTTCCAAAGAAGTTCTTACTAGGTGAGCTCTACAGTGTGCTAAATAAAACACAATGTTTATAATGTAGAACAACTATATTCTGTTTTTGCCTTCTTCAAATCTGGTCAGAGAAGTGGTAGCAGATATCCAGGGGTGAAAAGATAAAATGGGAACTACATATTACTGCAAATGACTTTGCAGTAATATGTAGAAGATTAGTGTTAACAATCAACAAAATTAATCTCTAAGTTAAATCCGGCTGACTTCAGTGAAATTTAGCTTTCATACAGCGTCTCCTGGGTTGCACTATAAACCTGATGGTGTATCACTAATTCCTAAAGAATAATCTAGGATTTCTGCTTTATTTAACAGTGTCTAATGCCCCTATTTATACATGCTGTTAGAAAACCTCTGTTTATGCCATTTCTAAAAGCCTTTATGCCTCAAGAAAACAGATACAATTACCAAACTGGAAATGTAGTAATAAGCAAAATGTTCCTCTTTCAGTTCCAAAATTCAAAGTGGATTTAAATGAAATTTCATACAATCAAGGGGCAATTTTACAGACATTTCTTACGTACAGTAAGTCTTATTGAATTTCTCACAGCAGAATTTACTCCAGAAAAGGCATGTAGAGAACTGTGCAACTATGCTATGAATTATTTATATTGATGGAGTACGAGGTTATGTCAATACAAATGGAAAAATGAGAACATTTAACAGATAGCCTTTGTTAGATTTCATAGTTCTGTTCAATGGCAGATTAAACTCCAAACTGGGATTAAACATAGAATCTAGATGGTTTAGAACAGTGATGGCTAACCTTTTTGCTGCCGAGTGCCAAAAGTGCACACGCACACCCATAATGCAATGTGTGCACAACCCCCACAGGCGACTCACACACACGTGCACATCTAACACCCCCTCCGTGTGAATCCCAACGCATGCACGACAACCCCTGCATGTGTGGAGAGCCCTGTGCATGTGTGCACATCTCCCACATGTGCATGTGCGCATGTGTGGCAGAGACCCAAAAACCAGCTGGCCAGCGGGAGGTGCGTGCACATGCAAGGTGGAGCTGAGTTGGGGTGATGGCTTGCGTGCCCGCAGAGAGGGCTCTGCATGCCACCTGTGGCAAGCATGCCATAGGTTCGCCATCAAGGGTTTAGAATATCCTTATTTTACTTCTTTAAATCAATCTCTTTTAGTAGTGTTGGTGTTATTTATCTTTACTCTAGGGAATGGCATAACAAGTACTTATTTCTATCAAGTCTCAGCCCAACCTACCTCACAGGGTTGTGGGAAAAATAGGAGGCAGCAGCATTCTTGCTTTCAGCAGCAAGAGGAAAGGAGAGGTTTATGGATTTGCACCATGAGTCTGAATTGTGTGCTCATCTACAACTTTACTCACACAGAAGCCCCCTTTCATATTTCTCACTGAACACCTGGCATGTGGAAATGGGGCTAAAGACTAACCCTAATCTTTATTATTATTCTTAATTGAATTTATTATTCATCTTATCAGTGAATGAAATTTTTGCATGGAGGGAATAAAACAGCAAGGCTTTTGAACTAGATACTGATCCCACTAAATCATATGGTCTATTACTTTTCCATAGAATTTTTAACTGAAGTTGAAGAGGTTAGAAAATGAGTGAAAGAAATTCTCCTGAGTAGCAGCACCCATTTCCTCTTCAGAAATAGCATTAGGACTAAAGCTACCCACCAGCAGAACCATTCATCTCAAATAACTTATTTTACTCTTTCTGTGTTCCATCTACTGTAAAGAGATGTAGACCAGTAGTGGGTTTCAAATCCCGTCACTACTGGTTCACTCGTGGGTGCTTGTGTGCTCACACGCAACGCTTCTGTGCATGAGTAGAGACATCCAGGTGGGTGGGCGGAGCCTCCCACCACTGCCGCTACCAGTTCGCCCGATCCAGGAAGAACCGGTAGCAACCCACCACTGATGTAGACAGTTGAGAGTCAACATGGTATGGTGGTTAAAGTGGTACAATAGAAGCAAGGAAGACCATTTTTTAGTCCTCCCTTAAACGTTGAAGTCAGCTGAGTGACTTTGGGCCAATTGTTCCTCCTCAGCCCTTAAATCAGTGTCACTCTCTGCAACAAACCAACTGATAAACAAAATTTCTTCTCACACCATGCACTGATAGTTTTGGTTTAAGAACTAAGCAAACATACTGCAAGCGAGCATAGACTTCTCCAACCACATGGGACAAATGGTTAAGAGAAGCAAGTAGATCAGAGGTGTCAAACTCAAGGCCCCGCAGACTGAATCGGCCTTAGATCTGGCCTGCAGGGATGCCCTGGAAACAGCAAAGGACCAGCCTGTGGTGCCTCTACCAGCAAGAATGGAGCCCAGGAGGGCCACAAGTTCCATTTTCGCTGGCAGAGGGCTGCAGGAAGATCCCCCCAGCCCTGCCCAGGCCACCACAGGTGCTCCCGACACAAATGACATCAAGCTGACCACACCCACCCAGCCCCCCGAAGTCAAACACAATCCTGATGCGGCCTTCAATGAAATTGAGTTCGACACCCCAGATCTAGATGCATCACGTTGTAGGATATTCTGCTCAGGGGTTTGCAATAGGGCTGTGTGAAGAAGGTGTGTTCTACCTTAGGCACGTCGCATTGCAGAGACAACACTCCATCTGACCCCATGAGAAATCTCGAGGCAGGGTTGTCCTGCCTGAACTGCCTGCCTAGCTCATGACCATTCCGGCAGTCGAAGCAGTAGGATTGCTTTGGCTGGCTAGTTACGAGGAAGAATGTAATGATAACCTTACAGAGTGTTTCGGTTAGAGCAAAGCATCTCATCAAAGCTTTGCACAGCACTGCTGTGTGACTATTATACACATAAAACTTGGTAAGTGAGGATTTCTACTTAGATTTCTTTAGAAGAAAATATATGTAGCTCACTGTTGAACTATGGAGTTCTTGATGGGCTTGATTGTTTGCTTGCAGATATTTTATTACCCGACTATGTAATATCATCAGTGCTGATGATGTTACTTCACTGAGTTATGAAAACATCTTCAAGCAAACAACCAAAGCTCAGAAAGCACCAAGGACTCCACCTTAGAGTTCTCTAAGATTTTTGTTTAGTCTAGAAGATTCACTGCTGTGCTTTTAAAGTATACAGATGTATTGATGAGAGACACAGAATCTGTTGAATTCTATTTCTTGTGTCATTTTTATAGATTTCCATGTAAAAGATATGTTTTTCCCCCTACCACTCAACTTGAATTTTAAATGTTTAGCACAAGGACATGGTCTGCAATTTATGTATGAATCTATGAGAGACAGGAGTGTTCTACAAAATCTATTTCCAACTTAATTGGAATAGGAATTTGCTAATTGGACTTATTCAAATGAGAAGCTGATAGTGGCAGCAATAGATTGTATATATCATGGTTCTTATTTCTTTTACAATCAATTGCCACGTCAGTATAATTATGACCCAACAGACAATTATGCATGCATAATAAATTTACAGACAAGCACATTTCTTTTATCTTAGACATGAAAAGACTGGGAAAAGTTAACTGATGGAACAGAAACATCTGAGCTGTTCCAACTTATGTAGGAAAAAAAGGAGAGACTTATGTCAGGTAAGATGAGAGGGCAAAGCCCTAACATATGTAGACCTGAAATTTTCTTTGAAAATGCATTGCTAAGGCATATCCATCCACAGCAAAGGAGACATTCCAGAGGAATAAGCCAATATGATACATTCTCTAATTTCACCCATCTAATATTCCAAGACAGACTGATATAGGATCAGCATGAGGAAGAAATCTAAATGCTGTAGAAATCAGACTAAACTTGTCAGCACTACAGAAATCTAATCACATTGCTTGGAGTTGATAGTTCAGTTCCCTGCTATGAGTTTTTTGTTTATTTGTTTTGGTTCTGGTTTTCTTTCTGTTTTTAATCCATCAGCTTTCTCTTGCTCGTGACTAAACTATGTTTTAGCAGACTGTTTCATTGGGAATGCATCAATATATTTTAAGATAGTTAAAGCTTCAATGTGTATATCATTGGAAGATATGAAAGACCAGGCCAGGGACAGATCATAATGGATGACCTATGTGGTCACTAAGAGTCAACACCAACTTGATGGCACATAATCAGTTTTAAGATACTTCATTGGCAGACTTCGTGCTTCTGAGACACGGTTCTTGCTTTTTCAAGAATCTAGATCAAAAGTGAGTGCAACACTTGTGCAAACTACTAGCATTTTATCAACAATGGTTTCTTGCCCTTCGTACAATAGCAGCCCAGTTGTATTCCCCTGAGCAAAATGATGATGATTAAGAAAAGGTTCGATTCAACAGTTATTTTTATACCATGTGTTTTACCCTGCTACAAAGGTCCCATGTAGGAATTGCAGCATCTGAAGTTGGGCATTACTCGGGGTAATTAATTCTGATTACAACTTCAGAGGAGGTGGAACCCTATTTTTGAACTCATACGCTATTCAGGTCACCCAAAAGCCATGATATGCCAATATAAAGTGAGGCAAAGTCAAAAGAAAAGAACAACTGTTCTATAAAGAAACATCTGGATTGTGTGCAGATTGTGTGCAGCTGCACTGGCTCCCGGTGGTCTTCCGGGTGCGCTTCAAGGTATTGATTACCACCTTTAGAGCACTCCATGGCTCAGGACCTGGGTACCTACAAGACTGCCTTCTGCCACCAGTAGCCTCTCACCGGCCAGTACGCTCCCACAGAGAGGGGCTCCTCAAGGTGCCATCGGCCAAACAGTGTCGACTGGCGGCCCCCAGGGGGAGACCCTTCTCTGTGGGGACACCTGCCCTTTGGAACGAGCTCCCCCAGGAGATACGGAGGATCCCGGATTTACGCACTTTCCACCATGCCCTCAAGACTTTTTTATTCCAACAAGCTGGGCTGGCCTAACTCTTTTTAATTGTCTAATTTTAATTTGTTCTTAAAAACAGGGGTGTTTTAATTAGTATGGACCAAATTTATTTAATATGTTTTTTAAATTGTTTTTTTTTAAATTTTATATTGTATGTGTTTTATCTTGGCTGTTCACTGCCCTGAGTCCTTCGGGAGTAGGGTGGTATATAAATCTAACTAAACTAAACTAAACTAAACTAAACTGAACTAAGCTAAGCTAAGCTAAGATAAGATAAGATAAGCTAAGCTAAACTAAACAATAAAAATTTTAATTTGAGCAGTGTAAACACTTTAAGATCAGTCTAGAACAGGGATGTCAAACTCACATCGTCACATGACATATTGGGACTTTTTTCATTTTCTTTGCTAAACCAGGCAGGGGCATGGCCAGCATGACACATCTGGCCTGTGGGCTAGGACTTTGATAGCCCTGGTCTAGACTGTCCTGGTTTCAAATCACTACTCCAATCACAGCCACAGGCACTGAAGCTTGAAGTTTTCACTAGAATGATGAAATTTTCTTTACTGATATGAGACCAAGAGGTGTCAGAATGATGAAAACAACATTGTGGCATTGTGCCATAAGCTCCACCCCTACTGCCTGTCATGTGACATCACAATATAGTCCAAAAGGGGCAGGTTATCTCACTGCATTGCAACTTTCCTCGCTTCTCTATCCAATAATGAAACCCCTAAATGAGACATTCATTTCCTTTCAGTCTTCCAAGACAGACTCTATATCTACTGTAGGTACTCCAGACAATCCTTTCAGGTAATGACTCTTTTGATAGGAAAGACAGCATGTTGTTTGTTAGTTACTGCACTTAATTTATTATGATTGTACAGTATTGACCTCTCAGAAGAAAGAAGCAAGCATTATGGCCCACAAATGCCCAATTAATTCAATCATTCTGGCGTATTGTGATCCTTGATAGGGAGCAAGTGGGGGAGAGGGAAAACATGACATTTACCATTTCATTTCAAGTAGCAAGCTACCTTGAGCCAACCTCAAGTGCTTACCTACTTCAAGAGACTATTGTAGAAAAAATAAAAGAGAACCATGTATACTGCCTTGAACTCCTTCAAGGAAGCATAAATGAAAGTAAAGTAAAATGCATCAATGAGAAGGGAGGATAGGATGGCATAAAAGTCTTCTTCATGGATCAGAACTCTTTAACTCCAAGTTGGACAGACCTTAGGCTTTGTGACATTGACAAAATGCATGGAAGGGACATTAAAATTAATAGAAATTTCGTTAAAGCAGATTTGAGCGTATCACTTTTCTGTTTCATAAGTAAGTCCTTGTATATTAATATTACTGTTTTCTGGTAAAGAAGCTGATACTAAATCTGCCAAGAAAGAAGAAACGTAAATTTGCCTTTAATTTTTATAGGTGTTGCTAAACATTGGGAAACCTAGTTCATTTGGAAAAGTAGAAAACAGCAACATGGGTTAACAACATTGTCAAGACATTATTTCTCTCACATTGTTCTTGCCTCAATGGCCGATACCTAAATTGGGATGCCTGGAAGCTGTGGGGAGCCTGGATAGGGAACCAGAGATTTCTGCAGAACCCTGGTCAGATGGAGTGGCTGTGGGTGAGGAAGCCCTCTGTACCTAGGAGTTTATCATTTTGGTCTTAGATGGGATTACACTACCCAGACAGACCTGGTGCACAATTTCGGCATCCTCCTGGATTCCCAGCTCTTGCTTGAAGAGCAGGTGGCAGTTGGGGCTAGGATTATCTTTGCTCAACTGCACTTTGTACATCCGTTATGGCCCTTCCTCGATAAGCAAGCCCTTTGCTCTGTCACTCATACCCTGATTCATTCCTATCTGGAATACTGCAATGTGCTCTACATGGATCTTCCCTTGAAAAGTACCTGGAGATTTTAGTTGGTACAGATTTTTTTTAATTTTATTTTTATTCTTATTTATATGCCGCCCTTCTCCGGAGATTCAGGGCGGCTTACAATGCGTTAAGCAATAGCCTAATAGATTACAATCACATGAGCAATATTGGGCATCCCAAGGATGGTGCATGTAACACCTCTGCTGTGCAAGCTGCATTGAGTGTCAATTTGCTTCCAGATCCAATTCAAGATGCTGGTTATGACCTTTAAAGCCCTAGAGGCCAGATCACCTGACAAGTCATCTATGGTCCATTATATTGGACTGTCCCACTTGGTCAGGCAGGCAAGGTAGGCTGCAGATTCCATCAGTTAAAAATTTTCAACTGGCAGAAAGAAAGCCTTCTCTGCCATTGCCCCTGCCCTTTGGAACATTCTTCCCCAGAGACGAGGTGGGGGCCCCACTCTCTTGGCCTTTTGGAAATGTTTGAAGAGTTGGGTCTGCCAACTCACTTGGGGATAACACAGCAGCACGCAGCCATGGGGCTGGTTAACGCTCTGAAGTCCTTCCCTTTCCTTTTGCATTTTAATTATTTCATTCTTATTTTTTAACTGTTTTATTGTAATGTTTATATATAGTTTTTTATGTTTTTGTGACTATTTATATGCCATCCAGAGCTACTCTATGAAGGAGATGGGCAGTTCTAAGTACCATATGATACATCAAAAAATGAATAATTCAAGAATGAACTTTTCAGAGATACCCAACTGGCACCAGCATTGCAACTTCAAATAAGAAGTTTCAAGGATTGTTGTCCACTGTCTTCAATTGCTTGCCAACTTTATCCTTGGCTGTCTTTTAATTTGCCATTGCCATTGTTTTTTATTCTTGTATTTTTGTTTCAATATTATGTTTTTGCTGTTGTTGTCTATTAGCCTGGAATCAGTTGGATCTAGGGCAAGTTAGAAAGATTTTGAATAAACAAATAGTTGGCAAATTGGGTCAGGGGACAAATTGCTAATTGCATTAGCACCTGCTGCTCAGGTCCCAGGAAAGTGTAACTGAGTAATTGAGAATGAACTTCTCACTAGTCACTGATGAGAAACCAATCTTCCCCCAAAAAAGTTTTAGGTGATTCTATTAAAACCAGTTTCCATTCATTGTTTTCACCATCATCTTATGATTGAAGCTCCATAGGCACACCTGATCTGCGCACATTGTTTTTTGCCAGAATTTCAAGTTTGGGAAGAACTTTTCAAAAATTAATCTAGCTCTTTCCCCCTGAATTAGATTACAAATGCAACAGTTTGGCTCCTGCACATTAGAATCAAATAAAGGTTCTTATTCCTATCATAAGTTTGGAATGGAATATCATTGAGATCAAAGGTGATTTGAACCCATTATGATGATGTTAAACATACAGACTGCAGCACTACGATGGATTCAGATGAGCATCTTAGCCTACCCTCCCTTCCCCCCATGAGTTAAAATCTTTACCTGCTTTGGTCCCAGTTGGCAGCAAACAGCACCAGGATCTTCCTGCCATAATGATCAAGGTTGGCCAACCCTCCTGGGAAGCCATCCTTGAGTGCTTGCTTGATGCCTGGATCAGTGGCTTTGAAGCTCTTGAACATATCAAGGTTCTGCTGACGATACTCAAAGTATTGGGCCAACAAGCGAAACGCTTCAAAATGCTGGAACTTTCTGGCCCGCAAGAAGCGGAGGATAAAGGCATCATCTGTGCGTAGAAAGCCAATGTCTGGTCGGGTGATCACCATATCCCGAACTTCTTGGATGTCTTGGTGCAGAGTGTCTGGGTTCTCATTCAGTTCCAATCGGGCCTTCTCCAGGGTCTCTGGAGACAGACCTGCCTGCAAATGAGTCATTGTGCCACTTGGTCCGATAGTGGTTCTTCTAGTACAGAAGAAGGGGTGGAACCTCCAAACTGCCACAAAGCCTGAAATTCGGTCTCTTGTTTTGATCTATGAAACTCTCCCTTCCATTTCTAGTATCCAACAAGTTAGGTAATTCTTTGCTACCAATCTCTCCAACACTAATGCCTAATATGATTCAATTAATATATGCCCCTCAATTCCAATCTACCCTTCCCATCCCCCAATTAACTACGCACACACATACTGTACTGTTGCTCTGCTCTCCTTTCTCAGCCCCAAATCCCACCCTTCCAACATCTGTCCACAGCTTGAAGCTGCAGCAAAACTATATAACTCACATATAATTGAACCCAATTACTCTCCTTCTGCAGCAATTGCCTGTTGATGACTGGAAATAATGGCTCTGACAGGGCCCAAGTAGAGAGAATAGAGCATCCTCCTTCTCATTCAGACTGTGGTTTAAACAATCGGGTAAGCGCAAAAAAAAAAAAAAAACCAACAACACCCCACTAAAATAAAATGCCTTGATCAGCAGATACAGATCAGCATTATGATGCCAGCCAGAACAAGGCCAAACAGTGACTTTGCCTGGAGTGCAGAAGAGGTTGAGGTAATTAATCCCTCCACCATAGGCACACGCTAATATTTCCCACCCACTTCTACCTGCAAATTAGAGATCTTCACCTAGCCGCTGCTGAAATAGCTAAAGAACTGCAATTTCAATAAATACTATCTAATTCCGAGCTTTCAGTAAAGGTGTGTTTTTTTTCCCCTGCCTCCCTCACTCTCTCTGAGCCATTCCCGTATAGCCTTTAAAAATCAATGCGTGGTAGGGTTCAATAGGCATGTGCTGATCAGCTGGGTAAGTTGGATTATTGTTTTTAATCAATTAGCTGCTTCTTCAGATACCACCCCCACAAAAAAAAAAAAGCTTTTTAATCTCCGGAGCAGGGGATGGATTCCTCTACCACGTCTTTCCACCCCCTTGTCCACTTACACAGTGACCTCATCTAGTACCAGCAAGGCTGCCGTCTGTCCCTCTCCGTCGCCTCTAGAAAAGGGGGGGGGGAGAGCGGGGAGAGGCCGGGGGTGAAATCTGGGTCCTTTTCACTCACTGACGGAGCAGGTCTGGTCGCCTCGCGGGGATCCCAGCCATCCGCCGGAAGAAAGGCATTCAGAGACAAAAAGGAACAGCCAAGTAATGCCTACCAGCCAAAAAGCCAACAAACATACACCAGGCAATGCGGCACCTTCCGGCATCCATCAACCGAGGCAGCAACTCCTTCGGATGGGAGGCAAAAAGAGGCAGCGGCGGTCAGAAAGGAGCAGCCGATCGATCAAGGACGGGCCTGTGGGCTCAGGGCTCCCCTCTTCTCTCCCGTCCGCTCCCCCTTTCCCCCTTTCCGCAATGGTGGTCCAGGCATCAGGGCGTGGAGGCGGCGTGTCCTCCTCGCCGGTCTCTTCGGGGGGGGGGGGGGGGGGGGGGGGGCGCGGAATGCAGAGCTACTTGCCAGAGGAAAGGTGAAGCTGGGCGGCCGCCGGTAGCCGAGAGCCTCCCAGCTACCCGCACGCCTTTGTGTTCCTGCAGGAGCGGCCGGTGACTTCTGCTGTGGCTCAGCCTGGTGATGGATGCGCCGCTTCCAGCAGGTCTACGTCAATCAAGGCTCCCTGGGCGGCAGCCGCCGGGGCAAGTTACTTCAGATCAAATCCCCCGCCCGAGCCCCTCGCATTGTTTGTTACCCAGCCCGATCTTTTCCTCTCTGGCTCGGGAGGATGGGTTTGTGATGCGGGGAGGGGGGAAAGCCTCGGCGGAACAGCGCGGGAGGGAGAAGAGCAGTTTTCCAATAATAGCCCCCGAGTCCCACCACAGCTTGGCCTTCCACCGCATTGCTTTCTCCGGCGCTTCTTGCTCGATCAGCGGAGCGCTTGTCTATCTACCATCAACCCACCCTCCAGAGTCACCCTCACATTTCCCCCCCCGCCCCCGCCCTTGCCCCCATCGACTCTCACGCCCCCCGCCCCCCCCGCCGCCCATTTGTTTGCGATGCCCCAACTGCGAGAGATCTAGTTGCTGAAGGCTGTTTGGGGGCATTGGGTGAAACGAGGCCTGGTCGATTAATCTTATCGTGCCGTTTCGAATAAGGAAAAGCGACCCCCCCCCCCACCTCACCCGATTCAATATTGTGAAGTGGGCGGTATATTGTTTGCCCGGATTCCAACCAGCAACACATGTGGAAATATTACAAGGGAAACTGCCATTGACAGCATCTTGTTTTTAATCTTTCAGAAATGGAATCTGGGGCAAAGCTACACGCTGCCACCACAATTGAGCCAAATCTACTTTGCCCTTGTTCCCTTCTGCCTCCATTATATACATGACTGAAGTTCCAGGCTACCCACTCTCTTTTAGCCCATCCTATCTCACTGGGTTGTTGTAGAGAACAAGCTGAGGGAGCGTTATGTATGCTGCCTCAAACTCCTGAATGAAGCACAGGATATACTACTAAGAAATAAACATTGTACAGTCAAACACTGGGTTTAGTGACAAGGTGGGCTTTCTTTTGCATTTATCCTCACGTTCATCTAACTATAGCACAAAGATGATTTGTTCTCAGCTGTGAGTTTGACTGTTGCCAAGACAGAAATAAAATGAGAGGAAATTTAAATTTTTTCCTTTAAATACCCTCTCAATCTCCCTATTTGCATAGCTGATTATTGAATTACAGTAATAAAAGACAGTGGAAGATTTACAGAAGGATATTTGCATGCATTAAGTAAGGTATTAAGCAAATATCCATATTTTCTGCCTAAATTTTGTTCATTCCCAGAAGAAAAGTTTTTAACCAAAGCTGATGCCGCTGGACTCTATTATATATTATGTATATCCCTGCTTCTTCCATCATATAACTTATACACTTTTTTGTTGTGTTTTTGTAATTTTAGATTCATTTTTAAACTCCTTCTAAAGATAGGTTTTTTTTATCATCCTTCCAATATTCCTTTAATATTCCCAATCTGATGCATGTTAATTTACTTTCTATCTACCCTTAATTACTTTCCTTCTCATCCTTTCCTACAGCAAGAAAAAAATTAAAGAAATAGGAATGGAGACAGTGATGGCCCATAATATTTTAGCCAAACTAATGAGGTCTTGTTGAAAGCTACTTCTTGGGTACAACATTAGTCTCTCTGTTGCAGAGAGAAATTTTTAGAAAGGGAATTTGACAGGAAGCTTCCAGATATGTTGGGTAAAGATAGACAACAATTTAAAAGACGGCAACAATTTTGCCATCTTGCTTGGCAAAAATACAAAGCTTTTGCAAGGATTCTCAGACTCTGCTCACACCTGTCTTCCTGAAAGTTTCCCCACCTTTTGAGTGACATATATCAATTTGAAGATATGCTTAAAGGGCAAAAACTGTACTACAGGCAATCCTTAATTTACAACCATTTGTTTAGTGACCACTCAAAGTGGTACCAAAGGTCATAAAATTGGGCATGACTCACTTAATAACGGCCTTGCTTAGCAACAGAAATTCTAGCCCTAATTGCAGCATAAGTAAAGGAATACCTTTAGTTACTAAGTAAGAGCTGTAACTAGAGAGCTACAAGGTTCTAATGCCAAACATTAAGAAAACAGACATTAGATGATTAATAATCCCGTAGTTCAATTTATCATCTCCAGCTGCTGCTGATCGAACAGTTCCCTTTGTTTGGGATCATCCTGAACAATCTCCTGCCTCTCATCATGTTTAACATCATCATGTTAAAGACTCTCCATCTTTTTCCCTCTTCCTTTCAGCCCAGGAAAAAGAAGGGAGGAAAAAAAATCCCCCCTTTTGGCTTGCCATTTAATGTTTATTTTTTCAAATCCTATGTGAGAAGCTGGTTTTGGTTTATTTTAATTTGCTAATTTCCCCAAGAAAAGTGTAAAAATGTTTCTCAAATACAGTATTCAGGATGGAGGAGAAATTCTTGTTCGGTTAAACAACTCTTTTTCTTAGTCTTATTTCCTTTTTAATCTGAAAGAAGCTAAAATGCCTTCATCACAAGTCAGGAAATGTATTCCAGTGCAGCAAAAAAAAAAGTATTGTTTCCTGCTTCTTAAACCAGAAATCCTTTCTCACTTTAGTTACTAAGAAGGCAACCTTTTCCTTCTTTGACAAGTTAAACTGTGTCCCACAACTTGCTCAAAAAAAGATGTGCATGTGAGTGGGAATGTTAAAATATTTTACCTTATTTCAGTGACAAGAAATTTGAAATTTTTTCTCCTTAGTTGCTGGAGCAAGGAACTTTAATATTTATTTATTTATTTATTTATTCAATTCATTCATTCATTCATTCAATTCATTCATTCATTTATTGCTTTCTGCAGCTATAGCTGAACTCTGTGTATGCTTCATTAAAGTTAACCTGCATTTTTTTTAACTCAGTCTTTGTTTTTCTCTCACTGAATTGAATGTCTTAAATTCTCTGTAGATTATTTACTGCTTCTTACCTGATTGCTTCCCTCAAATATTCTTTGTGCTAAATTCACTGTAAGTTGTCAGCTGCTTATCGATTGCCTTGTATATAATTAGTTTTAAATACCATTTAATAACATGTATTGATTTGTTATTAATTATTAAGTATAATTTCAGTTTTGGACAGCTTGAACACATAAACCTTTGAATAACCCCTGCTAAGATCCGAACCTAATTGGTATTGTGAAAGGCTCCAGTTGTAATAATTTTAAATGACATGTCCTCATGAAGTTGCCTTCTTTCCGATACCAATCCACAGCAGAATAGATCTTTTCCATCTGTTCCAGTTTAAAAATAGTGTTTTCCTCTTCTCCCTAGCCAATTTTTGCCATTGACACAATCTAGAATCTATCATTGACACAGGATGTGCTCAGCTTTTATTGGTCATTTTAAGCTCTGTAAGCCCTCCCAACTCCCAACAGGAACAGCTTACCTTCAGAAGTTGTGGGAGCTTCATAACTGGAGGCTTTCAAGAAGAGATTGGACTGCCAATTGTCAGAAATGGTGTAGGCCAGGGTCTCCTGCTTGGGGGTGTGTGTGGATTAAATGACCTATAAGGTCCCTTCCAACTCTATTAATCTAATCTAAATTTTTAAAAAAACCTCCCCTCCCTTACTCTACATGGCCATTTTGGCTTAGGCTGCAGAACTGTTTGCCCTACTGCATAAACCAGACTAAGAAATCAACTCCATAGGAAGACTAGAATTACTTGTATTAAGATTGACCATAGTAAGGGAAGGCAGAACAAGAAACAATGGATGGAAACTAATCAAGGAGAGAACCAATCTAGAAATAAGTAGACATTACCTGACGGTTAGAACCATTAATCAATGGAACGGCTTGCTTTCAACAGTTGTGGCAGTTGTCAACAGTTGAGGTTTTTAAGAAGAGGTTGGAAAACCATTTGTCTGAAATGGTATAGGGCCATGATGGCAAACCTATGGCACACATGCCAGAGGTGGCACACAGACCACTCTCTGTGGACACACATACCATCACCAGCTGGTCTTCGGGTTTCTGGTGCTCCAGCGTGTGAGAAGACCAGCTGACCAGTGCGCATGCATGCGCCAGAAACCCAAAGAGCAGCTGGCGACGGCGTGCATGCCCACAGAGCTTGTGCACAATGGCCAGCTGGTCTTCGGGTTTCTGGCGCGCGCACACATGCACATTCTGGTTTGAGCACTCGGTGCCGAAAAGGTTCGCCATCACTGGTATAGGATCTCCTGCTTGAGCAGAGGATTAGACTAGGAAACCTCCAAAGTTCCTTCCAACTCTGTTGTTTTTGCAGTCCCAATTATGCTTTACTCCCCCACCCATATACTTATGTGAATTAGAGAGGTCTCCTCCTGAGCTGCTTTCCAGTTCCTTCTGCTTATTTTGGATTTAAGTCATGTTTCCCCCTCATTTCTTTGATAGTGAATTTGGCCAGTCTTCATCAAGGTCATCTTCCTTATTCTCCACAAGAACTGACCAACACCTGGCTACCCCAGAGGCATATATTCATGTCATGTCTAACACATACTTTCTGAAGTGTTCTTCAGATCTTACATTAATTTGTGTAAAAGAGAACTATATTTGTGTTGTAAAAAAATCAAATGACTGCTCTTGAATGATCGAAAGAATGAGCAAGTCCGAGAAAGAGAGAGGAAGACAAAAAACAAGATAAGTGAGAGAGGTTGAAAGAGGCAAGTGAAAGGCAGAGTCTATCAGCAAGATGGAACACGACCGAGAGGCCAAGAGGCTACAAGCAAGAAAGACATACAGCAAACCAGAGACAGAAAGTGGAGTAGAGGGAACTATTAATCCAATTAACAGGTTTCAGATAGAGGGGTAGGGCATGGGGTAAAGTGGAATAGAGACATCCAGTGCATCTTCTCCTTTTTTCTACACCCCTCTTCTGCACCTGCTAATCTGACTGCCAGCTCACAGAGTACTAAATCCCATCTTTAAAAAACAACAACACTCTTTCAAAAAAAAGTACTAAATCGAAACTTCTAGTTATGTCCAACATTTATATATTTTCCTAAGGGATGCAGTGGCTCACTGGCTAAAATGCTGAACTTGTTGATTGAAAGGTCGGCAGTTCAGCAGTTTGAATCCCTAGTGCCGCGTAACGGGGTGAACTCCCATTACTTGTCCCAGCTTCTGCCAACCTAGCAGTTTGAAAACACATAAAAATGCAAGTAGAAAAATAGGGACCACCTTTGGTGGGAAGTGTTCCGTGTGCCTTTGGTGTTTGGTGTTTAGTCATGCCAGCTACATGACCACGGAGATGTCTTCGGACAGCGCTGGTTCTTCAGCTTTGAAACAGAGATGAGCACTGCTCCCTAGAGTCGGGAACAACTAGCACATATGTGCAAGGGGAACCTTGACCTTTATATTTTCCTGGAATGTTTATTGATGATACATCCATTTCTGAATAGTTCAAAAACTTTAAAAACTCATCATTGATTGTGAAATTTTATTCCGTAATGTACTAGAAAAACTAGTGTTTTGTTACATAAGAAGGTAATAGTTGGTTTCACAAATTTGTCCCACTCCTCAAAACTCTGCTTTGATTGATCAAATGATGAATATGTTTTCAAACATGGACATACATTAATGTAATGTCAAAGAAAAGATCCTGTAATAAATGTATATGTTTCTAAATGTCACCAGTTCTTGCTGACCTTTACTTGTACATGTTTATAATGTAATTGAGATGCAGCCTGCTGTCATTTTTGTAACTAGTGGCCAAGTTGTTAAATTCTTTTTGTGATATTAACTTTGTTGTTTAAAGTCCAAAGCTAAGAACAATCCAACCAATGATTAGTTATATAAATGAATTCCATAACCAAAGTTCCATGATGGAATATTTACAATTTTGTCCTCTCTGAAAAACAGATTCCCAAATGTATTTTGCATGAATATGACAGGTAAAATATTATCTATACCCACATTTCACCTCAATGTATATGTATTTTGCCATTTGAATTTCTTATTTACAAGATTTCTACAAATGTTTAAAAATACAGGGATTCTGTAGCTGATTCTTGAATATGTTCAACATTTCAGTGTCTTTAGGTTGGACCTTAATAATAAATTGGCTTCCTGTCAAACTCTGAATTATGCATTTTGTTTAACTGTATTCTTCATTCAGAACTACAATTATGAAATGGAAATTAAACAAAGGAAGGTAAGAATCTCAAAATTTAATTTGACATCAGATAAAGGGAATCTTGCTCATGGAAACATATTTGTAATTAGGCGGCAGTCATTGATTGTCAGGGAATAAATATCTGCATTCAGTAGAAATTAACTCAAGTACATATCAGATAAAAATACATCTGGATATTCAATTGCTTTCAGATGTTGTAATCTTCAAAGTATCTAATTTTGATTAGATAATAGACAGACAATGGTTTCTCTATAAAAGTGAAACCTGAATCCAGAAGAAAGAAATGTTATTGAGGAACCTAATTGTTAGATCAGGCGCAGGAAAGAAGACAAGACCAGCGGGGTCTGTTCAACAAGTTTTATTCAGCTCTTAACTAAGTCAGAACAGACGAACGGCTGTGCTGCCGGAGCCCTTTTTATAGCACTCCGGCAGACCAGCCGTCCAATGACAGCGGTTTAACTTTCCCGCCCGGAGGATTAACCAATCCCCGGCCGGATGTCCTTATAAGGACATAACACTCCTCCCCCCCTAGATAAAACATGGTTCAGCTCGTGTCAATCAACAAACGTAGTCACGCAGGTAGGCGGGACGTCTGGAAGCCCTGCTCGACCTGCGCAGTTCATTCTGTGCTCCGTCGTCCGTCTGGAAGGTGGCCGCTCCGGTGTCCTCCGACCCTCGCCCCCGGGATGCCTGCCGCAGGGTCGTTGAAGGTGCCGGTTCTGTCCGTGCGCCTCCGGCCTTGCTGCTGGGCTGCGAAGTGGTCGTTGCAGGTACCGGCTTCGGTGTGCCGCCTCCCGTCCCGCTGTTGGAATGCATCTGCTGGTCCGGTTGGTCTCCTCCCTGGCCTGGGGGCCGATCATCGTAGGCCGGTAAGTGCCTTGGTTTAAGTTTGTGTTTCGATGAGTGTCCATTTTGTTGATTCTCGTGATGGTCGACCCTGTCTGGGTGGTGCAGGTCGACCTGGTCGGGACGTTGTTGTTGTTGCTCGAGTCGGGAGTCAGCTGGACGGGGGATTTCCCACGGGCGTTTCAGTTCCTGCGTGCAGGGGTGTCGTAGGCCTCCCTCACCGGGTTGTTGTTGGCCCCCTCGGTTGGGCATGTCCCGGTCTACTGGCGTTCCCTGGAGTTCCTTGCCGTCGGGGTGGCGTTGGGCTGCCTTGCCGGGGAGGCGTGAGTTTCTGTTGCCGTGGAGTCCCCTGTCTACTCGGCAGTTGCAGTACGGTAGCTGGTCTGCTGGCTGGCCGGTCATGTCGGGGTGGTACGGTCCTACCTTGACTGGGTGTTGCAGGGCTACCTCAAAAGGGTGGTGTTGTCCTGCCCTGCCAGGGTGGTGTTGCCCTACCTCGACGGGGAGGTTTTGTCCTGCCATGTAGGGGTGTTGTTGTCCTACCTCGTCGGGGTGGTTTTGTCCTGCCTTGTAGGGGTGTTGTTGTCCTACCTCGTCAGGGTGGTTTTCGCCATCCCCTTCCCACCGCTTCCGGAGTTGGTCGATGTGACGTCTACAGACCACTCCATCTTGCAGTTCAATAGTGTAGGACTTCGGGCCGGTTGTGCTCTCGATTCTCCCCTTCAGCCATTTCGGCAGGCCGTGGAAATTAAGCGCGAAAACCGGATCTCCTGCAGAGAAGGCTCGGAGGGGGCGGCTCGCGGTTGCGGTGACCTCGGAGTGGTACAGGGGGTGTAGTCGGTCCAGGGGTGACCTCAGCTTCCTGCCCATCAGCAATTCGGCTGGGCTCTTTCTTGTGGTGGCATGCGGCGTAATGTGCTGTATCAAGAGGAAGTTGTCGATCTTCTCTTGCCAATCGCCCGGTCCCATCCTGGCAAGGGCCTCTTTAGTGAACCTCACCATCCTCTCAGCTTGTCCGTTGCCAGCCGGTCTGTAGGGGGCAGAGAGGGCATGGCGAATGCCCAAACTGGCCAGGAACTCCTCCATGGGTTTCGAGGTCAGCTGCGGGCCGTTGTCGGAAACAAGGACGTCCGGCAGCCCGTGGGTAGCAAATAGGCGCCGGAGGGCTCTAATGGTGACTTCAGTAGTGATGGATGCCAGGGGAATGACCTCAAGCCATTTGGAAAATGCGTCCACCACTATCAGAAGGAACTTTCCTTGCATCGGGCCCGCGAAGTCTATGTGTATTCGCGCCCACGGGTTGCTCGGTGTTTCCCATTCCGCAATAGGCGTTTGCGGAGGGGCGGGGCGGACTTCTTGGCACGGATCACATCTGGAGACCCAGTCCTCAATGTCTTTGTCCAGTGATGGCCACCAGACGTAGCTCCGTGCCAGTCCCTTCATGCGTACGATGCCAGGGTGCCCCTTGTGCAAGGTTTCCAAAGTCTTTAGACGCAAGGCCTGGGGAACCACGACCCTGTCACCCCACAGCAGGCAGCCCTTCATGGTTGACAGTTCCTGCTGCCTCTTTGCAAACGGCTTGAAGTCGTCGGTCAACGGTCCCGCAGGCCAGCCGCGCAGCACCCAAGACATCACTTGTTTCAAAGTCCGGTCTTTCTGGGTTAGTGCCGCGACGTCTGCGGATGTGACTGGGCAAGCCAGGTCGCCATCGATATGATGCAGTCCCAGGGTGGGGGCAGGGTCCTCCACTAAGTCTTTTGACGGGCATCTGCTCAAGGCGTCAGCGTTGCTGATGTTACTGCCCGGCCTGTGGCAAAGTTCGTAAGAGTACCCGGCCAAAAAAATTGCCCAGCGTGTCATCCTGGGCGATGAGTAGTTAGGTGTGGGCTTGCTTCCAGACAGAAGGCCCAGCAGGGGCTTGTGGTCTGTGATGACCGTGAACCTCCGTCCGTATAAGTACTCATGGAAGCGCTTGACGCCAGCAACGATGGCCAGGGCCTCTTTGTCCAGCTGGCTGTAATTTCTCTCGGCGCTGGACAGCGTCTTCGAGAAATAGGCGATGGGTGCTTCCTTCCCGTCCGGGAATTGATGACTGAGGACTGCTCCGATGCCGTAGGGGGATGCGTCGCAAGTCAATAGCAGGGGGAGTGTCTCGTGGTATTGGATGAGGACACTCTCGGAAGAAAGCAGGTTCTTGACAGCTCTGAATGCTGCTTCCTCTTCCTTCCCCCACCTCCAGGAAACCGCCTTCCCCAGCAAGCGATGGAGCGGTTCAGCCACGGAGGCTTTCTGTTTCAGGAACACACTGTAAAAATTCAGTAGTCCCAGAAACGCCTGAAGCTCCGTCTTGTTTTGGGGGGCTGGAGCTTCATGGATAGCCCTAACCTTAGATTTAGTGGGGTGAATGCCGTTCTTATCAATGAGATAACCCAGGAACTCGACTTCCTGGACCCCGATGATGCACTTGTCCCTCCTGACTCTCAAACCCTTCTCCTTGAATCGCTGTAAAACCATGCGCAGTCGCTCAAGTAGTTGGGTTTTGGAGTGGCCGGAGATCAAGACATCATCGAAGTAAGGGACCGCCCCTGGAATGCCTTGAAGAAGGCGTTCCATAAATGATTGAAAAATGCCTGGGGCTGCGCTGACCCCAAATTGGAGGCGCGTGCATTTAAAGGCCCCTCTATGGGTGACAATGGTTTGTGCCTCCGCAGTTTTTTCATCCACTGGCAATTGCTGGTAAGCTTGGGCCAGGTCCAATTTCGCGAATATTGATCCGCTCCCAAGTGAGTGCAGCAGATGTTGCACCACTGGAACCGGATATGCGCTCTGCTGGAGGGCCTTATTTATCGAACACTTATAGTCGGCGCAGATGCGCACAGACCCATCATGCTTCATCGGGGTCACAATGGGGGTCTCCCATGTAGCATGATCGATCGGTTCCAGGACTCCTTGGGCGACAAGCTTATCTATCTGGGCGTCGACCTTGGGCCTCAAGGTGAACGGAACCCTGCGGGGCTTTAGCCTGATTGGGGTGACATTTTTGTCCAAATTGAAGGAAATAGGTTTCCCCATAAATCTCCCCAGCTTACCATCGAAGACTTCCTTGAACTCTTCGATGATGGCGTCGAGTTCGTCCCTACGAATTTGGTGGATCCCGCTGATAGACAGCCCCAATGGCTCGAACCACTCCATCCCCAGCAGGCTCGGGCGGTTTCGCCCCACAACGGTGATGGGTAGGACGCCCTGGAAGTCGTGGTAGGTGACCCGGAGCGAAGTCCTCCCCAGGATCTCGACAGGGTTGCCGCCGAAATCGACAAGACGGGCCCGTAGGGGCTTGAGGTCTCTCTTTGAGATGCCCGGTTTCAGACGCTTTAACTGGTGCCAGTCCATGATGGAGTAGTTCGACCCCGAATCAACCTCCATAGAACAGGGTGTTCCCTCCACGATTACGGTGGCATGGAACTTTGCGGCCGCATCGTCAATGGTGTGGATGCCGGAGGACAGCTGATCAGTTCTGATTGCCGCGTAGCCGCCGCCTCGTTGCTGAGACCTGGCAGAGGACCGTTTGGATGGTCTCTGGTTGTCTTGCCGTTTCTCGCCCCAGCCGGGGGGAAACGGGCCCGGGGTAGGTGCTTCGGCCCTGCAGGCTTCAGCGATGTGCCCCCGCTTGTTGCAGCGTCGGCAGATAGCGTCTCTCCAACGGCACTTGGCCCTGGCATGGCTTCCTTTGCAGCTGCCGCAGGGCTCGATCCGGGCGCCATCTTGGTTGCGCTCGCGACGGTTTTGGCGGGAAACCTTGTGAACGGCCATTTCGTCGTCGGAGCAGGAGCTGGCAGACGACTCCTCAGACGAGCTCTTGGGGTGGCGTTGCAATTTGTGCACCCCTTTAGCCCTACTCATGGCGGCAGCTGCCTTTTCTGAGATCTCGGCTGCGATTGCCTCCTCAACAACGTCTTTCAACGCGATTTTCTTTCGGCTGAGGAACTTACGTTGCAGTCCAATGTCCCTCATGCCGAAGACAATGCGGTCTCTGATGGCGTTCTCAACGTTGTCAAACTCGCAATTTGACGCGAGTTGCCGCAGAGCTGCCACAAAGTCCTTGATGGGCTCCCCTTCCAACTGATTCCTTTGTTGAAAGGTGAATCTGTTGGCAATGGGAGTTCCAGTGGGAGCGTAGTGCTCCTTCAGCACGTCTTGCAAATCGGCCCAAGACATCTCCTCGATGTTCCTTGGGGACACGAGGTCGATGGCCATCTCCAGCACCTCGGAGCCGCAATGCGCCAGGAACAGGGCTCGTTTCCGTTCATCGGAGAGGTCTTGATAGTTGTTTCCCCGCAGAAACTGGCGGAAACGAACCAGATAGGAGGTCCATTTCTCCACTCTGGGGTCGAATTTGGAGATCGGAGCCATCGCGGCTTGTGACGCCTCCATCTTCAGTGACTTCAGCTCAGTGAGGAATTCTCGATGAGTGACTTAGCTCCGCGTGGCGGTTCTTTTCAAGTCCTTTGTCGCCAGTGTTAGATCAGGCGCAGGAAAGAAGACAAGACCAGCGGGGTCTGTTCAACAAGTTTTATTCAGCTCTTAACTAAGTCAGAACAGACGAACGGCTGTGCTGCCGGAGCCCTTTTTATAGCACTCCGGCAGACCAGCCGTCCAATGACAGCGGTTTAACTTTCCCGCCCGGAGGATTAACCAATCCCCGGCCGGATGTCCTTATAAGGACATAACACTAATTATAATAATATCTACAGTAATATCTTTACTGTAGATATTATAATTAGGTTCCTTAACAACATTTCTTAAGATCTATTTCTGATGTGTCTATATTCAAGCCCATGTCATTTTATTGGCATCAATATAGTATATATTTATTTTGGATGTTGTTATTGTTTTTGTTGTTTTTTATTGTTTTAAAATGTTTTAGTGTCTTAATTATAATCTATTTTTTGAATTGCAAGCCACCTAGTCATTTACTGAGATAGATGGCTATAGAGACTGAATGAATGAATAAATGCATAAAAAATACAGTAGAAGGGAGTTGTTTTCTGGATTTTTTTTTTAAATGCAGTTTAGTCTGTAGCCATGAAATTTCTTGGTGGTTTCCCATAAAACAGCATTTTCGCTACTTTAGTTTTCTCAGAACAACCAGCATCATTTAGGCATTCCTGCCTGTTGTAACTTTAGTGATTAAGTTGGGAGGGAAATCTCTGTTTCTATAACATTGCAGATTAATATTGTCAAACTGATAACTAAAATGTCTCAAAGGCTTTATGACCTTTATTTAGAGGTGAGGTGTTCCACTCCTTTTATAATTTTGGATTATAATTTTAACATCTTGAGCCTCTTCCTGAGTTTAGTCAGTCAAATTTCTACATGTATTACAAATGCACCACTAATTTATATTTGTATTTGTATTTATATTTATTTTCAGTTGTTCTCAGAACGCGTCCTAGCAAAGCCTTTCTGTTTTCCATCTCCATTTCTAAATGATGTGACATTTTCAGTAAGCTATGCATCACTATTGCAAAAATATTTTTCCTTTGTAGTCCCTACAGTTCAGATTCCATCAGTGCACATATGGTTTTAGAATTTTTATGCCATTATGCCTATCTTACACTTATTTGTCCTTTTACTAACATTACAATATAAATCTTCTGGAGATCTTTGTAATCTGTATTAACCATTTGAGCAACTTGCTTCATTAACCATCCTGGTTACTAAAGTGGTCCAAACTTACAAGTAAAACCTATAATTGTTTTTAATGCTATCAAGGCAGAATGGCAAAACTTGCATTTGTTGGCAATCAGTTGTTCTAAATTCTCTTTTATTTACATTTTTATCAACTATTGCACCAATATGATTCCTTAACCTAACGTATTTGCCATCTGCATCTGAGGCAGGATGTCTTTGATCAAGTTCCAGTCGTCTATACTATTAATTTTAACAGTCAATTGTTGAAACTTTCTGAAAGTATGCAGAATAATACAATACACATGGCATTCTCTAATTGTAGGATCTATTTTTCATAAGACAGGACATTTAAACATTGTCAACATGTTTTCATATGGTCAGACACATCTTTGTCCATGAAAAGAAAATTGTGTTCACTTGTAGATTTAGGATTTTATTACCTGAGGAAGCTTTAATCTCTACTTTCTGTGCAATACATCATCATCATCATCATCATTATACACAAACTTGACAGTATACTATTATCATTATTATTATTCTCCTCTTTTATTCATTAAAAATGAAACTCAGTCAACTGAACATTTAAAAATGTATCATAAATACCATTGACTGGTGCTAATGGTTGATACAGGTTGCTGCCAGCGTCCTAGGTATCAACCAAGTATCTTATTAAAATACTTGATGTTCTGAGTAGCACAGTTTTTTGCAGTTCCACCCGTGTTATTTCAGGAAGCTGCAATTTGTTGATGTGTTTTGTAAAATTCTTGGACATGGTACCAAGTGCCCCAATGACAATGGGTATCACTGTTACATGTTTCATCCATAGCCATGTAGTTTCAATAGCCAGGTCATGGTATTTCATGATATTTTCCAGGTTTTTTTCTTCGACTCTGGCGTCTCCTGGTACAGCGATGTCAATAAACTGTACGCTTTGGCCCTCGACAACCGTGATATCTGGTGTGTTATTATTATTATTATTCCTTCAAGTCCTTGTTGATTCCTGACAACTGCCTGGACTAGTCCCTGTAGTTTTCTTGGTAATATTTTAGAAGGGGGTTTTCCTTGTCTCCTTCCTAAGACACACAGAGAGTGACTGGCCCAAAATCACCCAGCTGGTTTCATATCTAAGGTGGGACTAGAATTCATGGTCTTCTGGTTTGTATATTCAAAAGTATTTTCTTGTGTAATTAAATAAAAAAATATCTGGGGCATATTTGCAGTTTAGAAATATGAAAAATAAAAAAAAATATTACTAGATAATTAAAATAACAGCAACAGTGGTGGGTTTCACTTACGTTTGCTACCGCTTTGCTCGCATGTGCACCACTTCTGCACATGCGCAGAGCATATTTGATTATGTCTGGGCGGGTGGGCGGAGCCTCCTACCGCCACTGCTACCGGTTCACCTGAACTGGTAGCAACCAATCACTGAAAAGCAACATATATCATTGCATTAGGTCCTAAGAACCACTCAAGACTACTGTTCCCAATATTAAGAACAATTAAGGAAATGATAATGCACATTTTTTACAAACATTTGGAGTTACAGGGAGAATTTTTTTCTGAGAAATATTAGATGCTATTCCTTAGTCCTGTTTACTGACTACAGAAGGCTTTGCTTTCTTGTTTAGTGAATAGATAGAAAGTCCATTACCATTGCTTTAGGAAAAATTTCCTGATACTGCTTCTTTCCATTCCCATATGTCAGGAAAAGAAATTAGCATTAAGTTTCAGAAAGAAAAAAATCTTTTTTCCCCTCTTCTCTTTTCATGTCATTTTTTTTAGTGCATATCATCTTATTTAGTTATACCGTAGTTAATGGAATGGGATTATTTCAGATTGAGCTTCCCAAAATCTTAACTACTGCTATAGTATGAATAGTTTGTGAACTGTAACCTTCTATAACTAAACTGAAAGCTCTTAAGCTAATTCCCTGACTCTAAACTATGTACAAAAATATTTGTTTAACTTATTTGCCCTGTTATTTTGAAATTAATTATGGTCTCCATTTCCTTTAAATAATGTGAAGTAAAAAGAAGCCATTTGTTATTTTGATATTTAAAATAAAGGGATAAAAATGTATACTTCACATGATAATAAATTTAGGCTATCATTTCTACAGTGATATTTTCAAAAATTATTTTAGTACAGTAAATGTTTTGGTACCTATTCTCTCCTGAAAACACAAAGTGTTGGTCTATTGGATGAGCCATTGTTCTTTTATAAAGAGAAAAATGTATTATGAATCAGACTGAACACCACTTTTCTCTTACAATTCTATCTTTACTCACTTATATTCTTTCTTGAGGGGGGAAGTAATTGATCATCTTAGCAATTTCAATCAGTTATTTCAGTAAATAAATTATTAATTGAACAATCAGATATGACAGTAAAATTCACATGGGATACAAATCACTCTTTCCTTAACGATTTAATCCTTTATCTTTCCAAAGCTTACAGTTAATACAGGTAGTCCTCGATTTACGACAATTGAGCCGAGAATTTATGTTGCTAAGTGAGAAATTTGTTAAGCGAGTTTTGCCCCATTTTATGACTTTTCGTGACACATTTGTTAAGCGAATCACTGCAATTGTTAAATTAGTAACATGGTTGTTAAGTGAATCTGGCTTCCCCATTGACTGCTTGTCAGAAGGTCACATAACTCTGGGACACTGCAACCGTCATAAATATGAACCAGTTATCAAGCACCCGAATGTAAATCACATGACCTTGGAGACCTGCAACAGTCATAAGTGTGAAAAATGGTCATAAGTCACTTTTTTCCAGTACCGTTGTAATTTTGAAGGGTCACTAAACAAACTATTGTAAATCAAAGACTACCTATGTGTCTTCTGAATATATTTAACCAAAAATGAGACCTAAATTGATGACATATTTATTTTTGTTTATCATTGGTTAGAATTTATTTCTTCAGAAAGCTTGAGTTAATTAAAGAAATACAGTAGGTTTCTCTTTCTTCAATCAACTTTTTCATACAAATAGCAAAACAACTTGATATGGCAATTTACACCAATATGTAAATATAAACTCAAGTATTATTTTAAAGGGTTTCTTCAACCTGAAATTTCTTCTTACATCAAACAATATTATCAAGAAAAACAATAGAGACAACTAAATCAAAATGTAGCATCAAAGTCAATCAAATCTGGTCAATCAATCTGTACTTCGCCTTTTTAATTTCTCAAGCTCAACAGCTCAAGAAAGCAAATTAAAGCAGGTTGGTGAATGAAAACTGGGTAGGCAACACTCATCCAGAAATCAAGCCGCAAACAGTGCCCACAAACTGGCCTGGAGTTCAATCCTGAGCAGCTCAAGGTTGACTCAACCTTCCATCCTTCCAAGTTTGATAAAATGAGGACCCAGATTGTTGGGGGCAACGTTGACATTGTAAACGGCTCAGAGAGGGTGGTAAAGCACTATGGAGCTGTATAGTGCTATAAATTAAAAATGCATGTGAAGACTGAAAATGCAGAATACCAGAGTGGAAATATTACTCCAATCCTAGAAAAAGAAATTACTGTATAATTATCATAGCATTAACTTATTTTGGAAGTAAACTTGTAAATTTAAGAATCAACACTTTTCTGATTAACAGTGTCATGAATTGATGCCTTCTTCCAAGTAGGACTGTTTAATGTTCAGAGCTTATTATATTCATTTCAAGGAGCAGCCAGATGAAATCCTTAGTTTTCAGCAAATATTTTCCTGTTGACATAGATAACTGGTTTACATAAAAGATCAGAAGCTCAGTTCTCTGAAGGTAAGAATTACATTGTTAAAGATGTTCACTATTGTTTTGTCCCAAAGGAATTTGGGAGGGGAAGGGAGATTGGCTTCCATACTGGTTTATGTGTGATATCCAATCTCCTCTCCCCAAACCAAAATGTTGTGGGGAAGTATGTGGGTGTTTCACACATTTCTGTATGTACATCATATTTATTTAACTACATCAGATTTCCCAGATTTCAAAACCTTTTTGAAAGTGGTTTCATGCTTAGTGTCTGGCCATCTTTTTTCACCCTTAATATTCAAACAAGAAGCAGCATTTTCCTAGGACATATATAGAAATGGGACAATAGAAAACCAAGAAAGCAAATGCATAGATTCAGAACAAATCAATCCAGATTTCTCACCTGATGCACAAATAACCAAGTTCAA
Organism: Ptyas mucosa; assembly: GCA_012654045.1. Taxonomy (NCBI): domain Eukaryota; kingdom Metazoa; phylum Chordata; class Lepidosauria; order Squamata; family Colubridae; genus Ptyas; species Ptyas mucosa. The sequence goes on along the minus strand of WNWU01000109.1, from coordinate 2,610,877 downwards.
TTTGTCATATTTAGACACATAATAAAAAGACCAGCTCCACTGAAAAACCTATCATGATGGAAAAGGTGGAAGGAAAGAGAAAAGGACAACCAACAGTGAAAAGTGGATGAACTCAATTACAGCAACAGTGGCAGTAACTTTGAGAAACTTGAAGGGCATTTGAGGAAACTTGAATTGCAACAGGCCTTTATCCTGGAGAAAGTCTATTTGTGTAATCCCTAACAGTCAATACCAACTTGAGTGCATATAATCAATAAGTCAACTAATAGGCATAGAAATGCATTTTACAAATGCCCATTTGTGTGAATAGAATAGAAATAGAAATAGAAATAGAAATAGAAATAGAAATAGAAATAGAAATAGAATAGAATAGAATAGAATAGAATAGAATAGAATAGAATAGAATAGAATAGAATAGAATAGAATAGAATAGAATAGAATTCTTTATTGGCCAAGTGACACACAAGGAATTTGTCTTGGTGCATACGCTCTCAGTGTACATAAAAGAAAAAAATACATTCATCAAGAATCATAAGGTACAACACTTAATGTCATAGGGAACAAATAAGCAATCAAATCGTATTAGTCAATATAAATCGTAAGGATACCAGCAACAAGGTTACAGTCAATCATAAGAAAATCCTGGAGCTTGAGAATTTCATATTTGCCTTGAAATACGGAATTAGCTACCTAAAAATAAATAGTGTGTATATTTTTAAAAAAGAATATTCTATGACTATCTGCCTATATAACAACAAACCTTTTGAGAAGGAGGAGCAGATAGTTAAAACAAGGGCAAATCTTGTAGTAAACAATATCTAAACCAGTCTCTCTCAACCTTGGCAACTGGAAGATGTGTGGACTTCCACACAACTTCAAGTTGCCAAAGTTGAGAAACACTGATCTAATATGTGGTTCTCTTGGAACAAAGCTTGTAGACATTGTTTTTGCTGAGCTCTTAAATCCTGTTGTGAAAGATTACATTCTGAATAACATCCTTTATTCCTCATTAAAAAAAGAAATCCAGGAATTGTGAGTATGCGGACCTAGGAATATTTGTTGTGCCAAAATTTCAGTGCAACCATTCCATACCTGTGCCATAGTATTGAACTGAGTGAACAAGGAAAGAATGGAAAGAAGAGAGGATGAGTTCAAATATGCAGAGATTCACTCAGTCATGACCTTCCTACTGTCATGAAATCATGGTGTATTTATTGTGAACACTAACAAAAACTATGCGTAATCAATATTGCAGTTCTACAAGATAGAAAAACAAAATCAGAAACCAACATTTTAATGTAAAATATGTCTCTTGTCTGGGCATAGCCTGTTAAATAAAACCTGAAAATAATCCATCTCTCTGGGAAGATCCATATTAATTCAGCACTGAAGCAACCGTCCGTGTAGTCTGGTGAGTTTTTTTAAAAAGTCATTTTCAGTAATGATTACAAAGTACAATGTAGAAGAAATTTATCACTTTTCTGAATGTGCTAGAGTAGTAATTTTTTTTTTAAGTGGTCATTAGGATCCCAAAAGGAAAATAATAGCAACAATAATGTACAGGGCATTAAAGAAATTAATGGCTTTGTATGTCAATTAATGAAGCTTCTAGATTCTTTGATTTTGCTGCTATCCCGGTTATTTAAAAATTGTCTTTGCCACCGGGCAAATAATACTGCCCTGAGAAATGAATAAATCTTCTCTTCATATAACTTCAAGATGGAAGGGTTGGAAAATCATTACATGTTTGATGACAGTTGCAATATCAAATTGATTTAGAAGATGTGCTTCTTCCAAGAGTATAAATGATAAAAAGACATCAATAAAACTATGCTTACATTCATCATACAAAAGGCAACAGAACATAAATATAACATACATATTGAAAGAAAAATGAGCACCTCAGAATGGCTGGAGTTCCCCCCCCCCCCTTCATTTTCTTGAAGCAAACAGAGCATTTTTGAAATGAAGATGCAATCTATGACAACTGTTCTCAATTTGGCATCTTCCATTTGTGTTGAGCCTTCAGACATTTTGAGTGGGCTTTCTGGAACTGCAGTCCAAAGACATTTGGAGGGCATCAAGTTTCTGACCCAGTTTCATTTCTATCCTGAAACAGTCCATTAAAAAAAAATACATGCTGATATATTTGCAACCTAAAATTTGTTCCTTCCCCTGCAAGGGGGAAAGTCTCATGAAATCCTTTTGCTGTAAATTGTCAGGTCCCGCAGAATAACCTAAAATAAATAAATACGGAATAACCTAGGATAAATAAATACTGAAGAAAATAATTTGATTTGTAAGAACAAATAAGTGTACCTGACAGATTGTTGGTTCTGGACATGGTGCCACCTATAGCAGAAAAGGCAGTTCTAATGAATTAAAGTTGCTCATTTCTTGAGTCATGCTAATCAACTAAAACACAGGTTGAAACTGTGGGGATTCAAATGTGACACAATTTGGTTTAAATTCAAAATTGAAAGGAACCAAGATGCAGTTTGAACATATTCAAGATTCTTTCTGATAAAAGATTAGATCAGAGACTATAACAGAGAGCATTGGAACCCAAAGCTTCTGAAGGAGGTATGGTGAACTGAAGACAACTTTGTGAAAGTGGAGCTGGCCACTGTGGCAAAGAATGAAGACCTCAGAAGAAGACTGCTTCCTTGGAACCTTTCCAGATTAGGAGAGGACAGGAGGTTGTTCATATGTGCTCTGGATGGCTGATTCTCACTTGGAGAGTATGGGACAGCAGTTTTCCATTACTTTCAGCACTGGGAGATAATGGGATTTTGCTCATAACTGCCGTGGAGCTTTTTTAAAGGATACTAAATTTGCAAACCTCACTTTCTAATCTCTTTTGAAGAACTGCTGCATCCTCAGCTTGGACTTCCTAGCAGCTGGAGGTTGATGCTTTGTATCCAAGGGAAGGTGATGAAGTGATCACCTGCCATATTGAAGACCCCCCATGTTTCGAATGCTGATTTATTGGGCATTACAGCATTCCTAGGCATCCCTGGTCAGATCTTGCCACATCAAGTATCATGATACAATTGAGGGATCAAGTGGACATCTTCTTCACATCCTCAGAAAACTTAAAGTAAGCCTCACTTTCTGTGCCTTGTGTGCTGCCTTCAAATCCTACAACTAAGGAGAATATCCTCTCAGCCCATACTTTGGTGTAGAAATATGTTAGCTGCTGCTAAAGAGCCTGCCTGCACTTTGTTTCCAATGATGCCTAAAACAAAATTGTTGACAGGTCTTCTGTACAGCAAAAGTGCATCCCTCCACTCCTCTCATCCACTTTCATCTCCCTCTGATGCTAAAATTCCCAGTCCTCCTATCTGCCAACTATCTGGATTCTGCATTTTGTATCTGTTGCAGCTTCCACTTTATGTTCAAAGGCAGGTTCATATAGAGTACATTGCAGTAGCCCCACTGGTGATAAAGGCATGAGTTACTGATATAATGCCTCCTGGTCCATGCAAACCATAAATGGTTGGAGAAGTTGGTGAAAGCTCTCCTAACTGCTTCTCCTATGATTTGTGGCATGATTCTATCGAAAAGCATACAGATACAACTTGTCTGCCAGCAACACATTCCTAGCAACCTGGATGTCTAGTGGGTGCAGACCAGGGGTGGGTTGTACTTACCTTTAATACCGGTTTGCAATGGGATCGCGCACATATGCAGAACATTGATGATGACATCTGGGGTGGTGGGTGGGGCCTCCCGCCGGTTTTACTACCAGTTCTTGTCAACTGGTCCGAACCGGGGGCAACCCACCACTGGTGCAGACCATAAAGAAGAGATCATTTCTACCTTTCTAAAATGATCTAATATAATGCTATTTATAGGATGTGGATATCAATCCTGCCTTCTCCTTCTTTACACTGCTTGACACTTCAAACTAGAATCTCAGTGGAAGAAGAGAGGCATATTGCTACTACCTTAAGAAAGTATACCTGGAGGGGACTGGATTAGATCTGCCTTTTTCACAAGGAGTCTTTTTATCTCACCATCTCTCCCTGCCTCCATGCCCCAGGACTAACAGCACCTTTGACATTGGCTGTCAACCTTTGAGGCAGACTAGACTAGGAAGCCAAAGTTATGAATAATAATACTCCTTTTATTATAATGTAACAGAAAAAGAATCTTGCAAGTCTGTGTATGCTTTCCCCTTCCTTCCCTTTAACTTTGTGAGAACTACGGGCAGTCAAGTCAGAGACATTTTCTCAAATTACATTTCTGCTTTGGACTCAAATTTATTTTATCTGATTGTGTGTTGGTTGCACCTCTTTTTCCTCTTCCTTAAGATCATTCCTATTTTCTATTACAATTGGCATAAGGGAAATGACCGGAGTTCTTCTGGAAAAGCTTTTGGGTCTGTCTGCTCATACTACCTTGACACTAGCTGTATCAAGAAGGGGATATTTACTATTGTCAGCATTATGAGTAGAGATGGGATAGAAATCTAATGAGCAAATCAATACTGCATACATACTAGGCTGTGAGAGAAAGAATGGCATGGCATGGCATGGCATGGCATGGCATGGCATGGCATGGCATAGCATAGCATAGCATAGCATAGCATAGCATAGCATAGCATAGCATAGCATAGCATAGAATAGAATAGAATAGAATCTGGAAGGGACCCTGGCAGTCTTCTAGTCCTTCTAGTCCTGCCCCGTGTTCAAGCAGGAGAACCTAGACCATTTCAGATAAGTGACTGTCTAGTCTCCTTTTAGAAACCTCCAGTGATGGAAGGTCCATGATTTCTGAAGGCAAGCTGTTCCACTGGTTAATTGTTCTCACAAGCCATGCCTTTATTTTTTTTAATTTTAATTATTTGTACTTATTTATCCCCACCTTCATTATTTTTACAAATAACTCAAAGCAGTGAATATATCCAATACATCTTCCTCCTCCTATTTTCCCCACAACAACAAATCTTTGAGGTGGATTGGGTTGAGAGAAAACGACTGGCCATAAACAACAACAGGCTCCCTGGGTGTTGGGTTGTTTTTTTTTTTTTGAGACAATGATACCTCGCTGATCATATTAAGAAATCTCTTTGATCTATGCCAGTGATGGCTAACCTTTTTGCCATCGCGTGCCAAAAGTGGGGGGACTGTGGAGGGGTCGTGTGCGTGTGTGCCCACACCCATAATACTATGTGCCCTGCCCCCCGTGTGTGACCCACCGTGCTCCCTCCACTTTTGGCACATGATGGCACGGTGGGCCCGGTAGCCCCGTTTTTCGCCCTCCCCAGGCTCCAGAGGCTTTCTAGGAGCCTGCGGAGGGTGAAAACAGCCTTCCCTACCCCCCCGGGGCCCTCCAGGGACCAGAAACAGCCTGATTCCCACCTTCTGGTGGGCCCAGAAGACCTGAAAATCAGCTGGCCAAGCGCGTGCATGCCCGCTGGAGCTGAGCTTGCGTGCCCACCGATATGGCTCCGCGTGCCATCATGGACCTATGCAGTTCCCATTTCTAACCTACATATTCTTTTCTTATAGGCAGAGCGAAGCATGGCCTGCATCCAGTATCCAGACAATACTTCTCCCTATTCACTATATATTTCTCAAACATGTAGCTGGATAATTTAAAGTGTATTGCTCTATGACCAGATGGCCGTGTAACTGTTGAGTTCTCTCTTAGGCAAATGCAGCTGTCACATCCTAACATCTGCATAAAGCCTTGGGAGACTGATATCCTTTTCATTCATTCTGCTGGGACAAACTTCACGTCATTAACATTCAGAAGAGAAGGAGGTGTCAGACCAGAGAATTAGTACTAATGCACGATAACATACGGCCTTGTCAATCATATACCAATCATTAAACTTACTGACTGCCAAGATAGATTTAGAAGAAATGCTACACTGAACAGAAGGGAGTGCCATGTGTCTGTTTGTGATGTATCCTGTATAATCATTCTTAGTGCAGTAAGATAATTAGATCCTGCTCTGTCTTTATCCTCTCAAGATTTAATGATTTCACATTTAGGCTTCAGCAGGCAAGTTTTGATAAGATTTGTAAACCATGGTTTATGTCACAGCTTTATGCCAACAAACTATAATTTAAAGAAACATGACTCATCAAGGTGTGATGAGATTAACCAATTTAGTATAATTTATTTATTTATTTATTTTATTTTATTTTATTTTTATTTATTTATTTATTTATTTATTTATTTATTTATTATTTCTTTGTCCTCAATCCTGGAAGCCAGGTCTTTGCTAAAGCATCCTTTAAGCCTCTACTTTCATTTCTTAACATTACGATTTCTACAACTATAAGGATCCTGCTAAAAATGTAAAATCTATTCCTTCAGGTGTCCTGAATTAAATGTCTAGAACAGGGTTGTCAAACTTAATTTCATTGAAGATCTTTCATTAAAGATCGCATATGGGTGGGCATAGCCATGGTGGGCGTGACACGGGACTTGTGTCAGGGGGGGAGGAACCTGTGGTGGCCAAGCGCTAAGGCAAGACTTCCCTCAGACACTCCCTACTCTTATTATACTCTTTCCTTCCTTCCTTCTTCTCCTTCCCTCTTCATTCTAATGTCTTCTTCCTTCCCCTTTCCTTATTTTTCCTTCCTTGCTCTTTTCCCATCTTTTCTTCTTTTTCTTTGTGTTTCCTCTTTCCCTTTCTCCTTTCTTGACCCTTCTTGCATGCTCAAATGGGGAAACATTTTTTCCTTTTGTATTGTTTTTAGTTTTTTGATAGCTCTCTGCCAGCCAAAACGCAGTCAGAATGGGTGGGGGGGTGGGGTGTCGATGCTAGTCGATTTGAAATAGAGTGAGAGTGAGGGAGGGAGAGAGGGAGGAAGGGATGGAGGGATGGAAGGGGAGAGAGAGGAAGGGAGGGAGGAAGAGAGGGGCAGAATCCAAGTCAATATAGTATTCCAGAAACCTCAGCCAAGCCACCAGTCCTTTTTCTGTGGCAAATAGAATCTGTTAAAAAGAAGGACATGTTTAATTACCTTTCTGGGGAATATAAACCAGAAAGGGGGTGGGGATATGATTTTCTGAATAGTCTCAGAAAGAAGAGAAAAAGTGAGTTGTGAAGCAAGTCAAGAAAAGCTGACTGTGGAACAACAAAGCAAATTGCAAGGGCTTCTTGAGTAAAGGTCACAGCAGAAGGATGCAGAGGAAACCCCAGAGGAGGAAAGAAGAGGAGACTCAGCCCAGAAAAGGCAGCCCAAGCAAGGAAAGAAACCCTTCTGGCTATAGGAAAAAATGACAGGTGCAAACTAGAAAGTGCAGTGAAAAGTTGGAGTTAGAAAAAGGCTGAATGAGAGAAAGGAAAGAAATGCTGCTAAGGAGAAGATCATCTTGCCTTGACTAGTAGTTGCATAGGCAAATTTCTGATAGACTAAAGCCACCTAAAGTTGAGTCTGTGTAGCCTTCTGTTGTCCTCTCTGTCACCAAATCAGAAGTCTTCCAGTCCTCTCAACAAGTGTCAGTGAAGCAAAATTAGGAGTCAGAATTTCCCAATTCAGAATTCCAGTGCAAAGAATTATATCACGTGCCCAATTTCACTGCCTTAAGAAATGCTTAAGACCCTAGAAGAGGGATTTCCTTGCAACTGGAGTTTGTTATCCAGTCCACAGTTTGTTTTTTTTAAACTGTTTTTCTCATTCCTATGCCATCCATATTTCTTCTGTGACAGTGTGTCTCCCTGCACGTTATATTTAGACTCTGCTCTCTTTGGCTACCTCCTTTTTTGAAAAAATGATCAATTCTTTTTTCTTCTGATTGCTGCTTGTGTTCCCAACTATTTTCTTTCCCAAGTATTTTCCTGCAGCACTATTTTCCTGCAGCGCACCCCGTTTCAGGTGCCAGAGTGATGCAAGAGGCCATCCAGGCCCAAAATGGGGCACGGGGGCTCACCATGCCACCCTTTGCCCCCACCACACCCTGTTTTTGGCCTGGATGGCCTGCTGCACCACACTGGCAGCCCAAACGGAGCACGCAGAGGCTGGCCACGCCCCTCGTGCCTCAATTTGGGGCTGGATGGCCTTCTGCGCCTTACTGGCAGCCAAAACAGGGTGCACATAGCCCCCCCCCCGTGCTGTTTTGGGCCTGGACAGCCTTCTGCACCACTCTGGGAGCCAAAACAGGGCACATGTAGGCCGTCCGTACTCCCTGTGCCCCGTTTTGGGCCTGGATGCTGGTCCATTTTGGTTAGCAGAGGCACCGTGGACCGGTCCCTTGCTATTTTCAGACCAGCCCTATGGGCCGGATCTAAGCACCCCATGGTCCAGATCTGCCCATGGGCCTTGAGTTTGACACCCCTGATCTAGAACCTTGGGGTAAAGTTTATAAACATCCTAGTCAGCTATGCCGCTCAATTCAGCTGTTATAACCCTGCACCTTGACTGACAGGCCCATTTTGGCAAGAGCCAGAGGCAATCAGAAAGTCAAAAGCAAATTCTCAAGCAGAGATGTGGCTTTGATTAGAAATCCAAACTCAAATTATTAAGTCTATGATTCAAGGCAGCAGAAGTGTTCCAGTCAGGCAGGATGGTCACAAGGCCTGTATTAAGACCTGGCTCTGCCAGATGGCTTGGGCCCCCAATGGGAGACCTTCAAACTTGAGATGGTTGATTTAAGTAACACCTAACCCCACATCCATCCACCCCGTGCATCCGGCTGCCTCCTTCTTCATCTTGTCTACATGATTTAATTCTGTTTATATTGTGATCTTATTGGGTATATTTATATTTAGTGATTTTTAATGTTTTCATGTTGTAAGCTGCCCAGAGTTGCTTTGAAATAAGTTGGGAGGGAGGGAGGGAGGGAGGGAGGGAGGAAGTCAGTCAGTCAGTCAGTCAGTCAGTCCTTGGTTTATAACAGTTCAAAGTTACGACACTGAAAAATGTGACTTATGACCATTTTTCAGAGTTATCACCTTTGTTACTTCCCCATGATCACGTGTTCAAACTTGAGATGCTTGGCAACTGGTTCATATTTATGACTGTTGCTGTGTCCCAAGTCATGTGATCCCTTTTTGCGACCTTCTCACAAGCAAAGTCAATCAGGAAGCCAGGTTCATTGAATAACTGGGCTACTAACTTATCAATTGCAGTGATTCACTTAATAACTGTGGCAAGAAAAGTTGTAAAATGGGACAAAACTAACTTAACAAATATCTCACCTAATAACAGAAATGTTGGCTCAATTTGGTCGTAAATTGAGGACTACCTCCAAATAAATATTCCAAGATTAATTTGGGATTGTTGTTTATATTGTCCAGGCTGATAGCCACTTGAAGTTTTTTTTTAAATAAATACTTTAATATTAGAATACAAATACTAACCAACAAAAGATACAGTAGTGTTTATAGAGGATAGAAAGAGTCTACATCAGTGTTTCAACCATGGCAATTCTAAGATATGCAGACATTGCCTGAATGCTCTCATTCTTTGACACTACTTTCTTTAGACATTCATGCTTGAAAAATCTCTGCCAGAGCTACATGAGCTCTTGCTTCCAGGGGTAAATTCAAAAGTCTTTAATTTAGGAGAGAAAACATACTAGGGTAACATATGTAGTTTCACAGACAACGGTTGCAAGGCTGCAGGTGGCACTGTCCTTTCTTTTCTTTTTTTTCCCCCAAATAATTTATGAGGAAGCTATGGAATGAGGAGAAAAACTGTGTAACCAAAGGCTCACTTTTGATACTACTGGAGGTTTTTTTTAGAAGTTGTGTCTTTTTAAAAAAATGCACAGTACAACCTCATTTTTCTTAGAATGAAATTTCATCAGAAAAAAAAAACATGAAAGAGTAAACATAACATACTCAAAAGCTATGCTGTGATTTAACTAAAATTTCCAGGATAGAGAATTGAGAAAATTGACCAATTTTTCCGCAAAATGTATTATCTTTAATTGACTCCTTAGGGCTCTCTTCTGAAGCCTCTAGAAAATATTTCCTTCTTATTCACCCCAAAAAGCGTTTTCCTTGCTTTTGATTTACAATTTTAATGCAAAACTGAACAAGCAGACGACATGATACACAGAACTGCTGGGTGAAAATTAGATTTCAGAAGTGAAATTGAACAAATAGATACAGAGGGTTAGACAAAAAGGAGAAAAGATGTGAGGGGAAAAAGGACTTAAATCAACAGGGAACATTCCACTCTTCCAGTATAATGGGAAAATAACAAGTTGTAGGAGTAATAACTGACATCCATATCTAAGGTAATAATGTTAGTTTAATGAAATAAAAATGGCTAAAATTCTCGGCAAATTGCCAAAAAGCCACAAAAGTAAACAAAAAGGACTGATACCTCTCTTTACAGAGGCTAGTCCTTTGCTCTAAAGAAACTTTTGCCTAACACTGAAGGTTTTTTTACAGCACTAATTTACCGTAGTTGTGTTAGCTGCATTAGCTTTAATGGTAAAAAGATCAACAAGTTTCATCAGTATGATGGAAGAGTTAGGGTTTTTGTGTAGGGAGGTGTATAAATTAATTGTATGGTCCTCCAGAATCATGGAGTTTAGAATTCTTCGGCCAATCCCATGAAATGAATAAAAATTGCTGAAGTGCAGATTGTTAGGTATCATCTGTATGTAACCATCACTCTCTTTTTACAACATACTTGTATTTTGCTGAACTTCCAATTATTGGAAATTGTTACAGAAGGAACCAATTTTTGTAACATGTTTAGCTAATGAAATAATCCAGGGTTCTGAAACAAAAATAGCAAAAACATTCCTGCAAGTGCTGGCAAACTCTGCTTATGAGCACTTGTCCCTCCAGCAACTTTAAGTTTTGTTTACTCATCACTAATCAGGATGAAATTGTGTGATATGTATCACATATTTGTGTATTAAATTACCAGATGATCCTGAGGTGTTATTGTGTTTTGCATTATGTTGTCAATTCATGAGTTTTTAATTATCCTAGATACACAGGATATGCTCACAGGTGCCTTTGCACACTCACAAAAATCCCTGATTTGTGGGAGAAGTTAAATGTACCCACTATTTGACAGTGTTTTTCACATACAAGAGTAGAATCGATTATTATTATTTGTTAGACTTTCTACCAGGCTCCCTTCTACCCCCCCACACTCAATCAGTTAGGAACACTGAGATTCAAGAGATACCTCTAATTGATTTTCATGACTAAGGAGGGATTCCCTGATTCCAGCCCAATGCCTTAATCATTGTACCACATCAGTTCCCTTCTGCCATATAATGTCACTAATTCAGTTATTTGTCTTATGGCACAGCCACTTCATCATTTGTAGGGCTTTGGGAAAGTATGCTTTAATGAAAGATGGCATTTTTTTAAAAATGGAAGATATTATAGTTAATGGATTTTGTAGATGTTTTAATATAACTCTGCACTTAGAGTAATTAGAGTAAACAGCACACAAATCATTTTAATAAATAAACGCTTTTAAAAAATCTATTAGAATTCTCGGAATTTGTTCCTGTCTTCTTGGATAGTAGGTATTTCACCAATTTTGTGTTCTCTGCAACATGATAAGCATTCTCCTTTCCTGGTAGAGTTAAGCTGACAGGCAAAGTTCCCAGAGCAAAAATACCATTTGTATAAACAATCCACAACTGCTGAGTTTTAAAGCCATAAAGTCTCCAGCAAAGAGCCTGTTGAAAGGTGAAAGGAAGGAATGAGGACAGGTGTGACACTATGAAGGAGGGAACTGAACACTTCCTCTGGTGGAGGCAATCAAGTTATAATCAATGTTAAAATAGAAGGAAAGAAGGCTAAAGATTTGGTGAAACCAGCAGCAGGTTTCCAGGATATAATTCATCTGGCCCTGAAGACAGAAACATAAATCTTCCGTAACCAAGAGATATACAAGCATCAATCATATGTCCCACTCTTCACAATTACTTGGTGGAATGCCTACCCTCTGATTGGAGAAGACAGAGCCAAAATAGGAATTTAGTAATTCTGCCTTCTCTTTGTTGCTTGATAGCATTTTGTTGTCTCCATTGAGCAGATAATATATTAAACTTGAATAGAAATCTTATCTTTTTCTTTAAAAACACATATCCATTGTTAGAGAGCCAGTTTGGGGTAGTGATTAAAGACACTAGACTAGAAGTCAGGAGGCTCCAAGTTCTAGTCTTCTTGTTGAACGAGTCTCTCCCTCCCTCCCTTGCCTAAGCAGGCAAACACTACCAAGAAAATGATATCCAAATAATCACCAGATATAAAAACTGACTTGAAGGCATAAAAAAACCCCAAATCATGAATATGCATATCACATATACACATGCACATCTCAGTTCATTCAGTTCATACACAGGGATGCACAAAATGTTACCTATTATACAGACCAAACAGTCATTTGTATGAATGACTTGTATAATTTGCTATTCATTTTTGTCTTTGATTGTTCTTCATTTTGAGATTCGCATATAAATATCTTACATGAAAGAACTGACTAGGTTTACACATAGTGCTAAACTATAAATATTTTGTTTGATTATGGTTCAGTATGTTGTATGAGCTTAATCTTTATGGTTTGGGCTCACTCAAAATTGTGGCTTATTCAAGAAATCGTGGATAAAATAGTAGCCAGCATCAGTGGTGAATATAGCCAGTGCCGGTGAAGAAATTGTAACCAGGGATTCTTACTGAACATAGCAGGATTGATTTATCAGAAAACTCAATTCAGCTATTTTATTATTATGCAAGAGTATAGCCTTGAATCTGTTCAGTAGGTAAACTGATGCTGAAACAATGTAAATTAGAACCATAGAGACAGATGAGCTAGTGAGGCCTTCAAATCCAATTGCCTGGGCAGTGCAAAAATCCAAATTAAACATCCCAGATGTCTAGTCCCGGTCTGAGCATATTGAGAGTCAGGTGCATTATATCTCATGAAAGGCGGCCCTTGTGTCTAAATTGAACCACCCTTTCTGTCAGGATCTGCCTTCCTATAACAAGTACATATACAAGTACATGTCTTGCAATAAGAAATAGAAAAAAATAAAACACTTCTATGTGATATATTTGAAAAATTCCATCATATCCCCCTTCTAAAAGCTAAATAGCATTAAGTGTTGTGAGGAATTCGTATCTGACCTCTACTTATATCGAAATTCTTCAGCTATGCCTTTTAGAAACATCCTATTTATTTGCTTTATGTCTTGCAACATCTACCTAGGAGCCATTTTTTGTGAAGAGGCAAAGTCTCAGGCAACCAAGTTGTTTCACGAAAGCTTCGGTAACACTTTCTCTCATGGAATGCCCTATTTTTTCTGGAAGAATAGCCATATTGAATGAAAATTCATAAGTGAGCTTGTGGCGTTCCAGTTTGCATTTGAATCAAAATATACGGGCTTCTGATCTAACAAGAGATGGGATTCCAGGTGGCACTCCAGTGTCCCACTCCACTCATCTTGTGGGAAGTTGCAGTTCTGCTGGGATGTGGAGAGGCACTGCGCCACCCAAACGTCTGGTTCTAGCTCACTTCTAGAGCCTGGAACCCTCGCGCGTCGCGCCGCCTTTTTTTTTTTTCCTTCGGCAGAAGAGAAAGCAGGGCCAGCTACGGGCGAGTGGGGCAGAGTCGCATTGCGGCCCCGCGTCGTAATGGGCTCCAGGAGGAGGACGGACCCCGTCTCCCCCATTGTGACGCGCGCTGAATTTCACTGTGCTGCGCAAGGCGCTGCGTGACCAGCGGGCAGGCCACTTCGGCCATGAAGCGGCAACAGCAGCGGCGTCGGCCGCGGCGCGGGTCGGGGCAGTGTCTTGGGGCGGAGAGCAGGTGGCGCGTCTCCCCGAGCGATAGAGGCGCGCCCAACACCAACAAGGGCCGGAAGAAGCCGCCCGTCGTGTCCTGCTGTAGTCTGTCGGGCAGCGAGACCCAGCAAGAGATGACGCGCCGGAGAATCAGTCCCGGTCGCTTCTCTCCGCCGCAATGCTTCCCGGACGCGGCTTACAGTTCCGAGCCCGAAGCGGCGGGAGGCGAGGGCTGCCTTGGGCGCCTCCAGCTGGCGCAAATGTACCGCGACGAAGGCGGAATGCTGATGCCGCGGAAAGGCAAGTACAGGGGCGCTTCGCTCCCGCACGCTAAGGCTCCGGCCCTCGCCACCGCCGCTTCGGCCCGTCTGCGCCGCCCCACTTTGCCCCAACAGCACCATTACCTCGCTCCGGCCGGCGAGGGCTGCGCTACTCCTTGCACCACTTCTTGTACCACCCTCTACGGCGGAGATTTCCAGCCCCACCACGACCTGCCCGGACGCTCTCCGACAGGCAGGTGCACCCGGGTGGAAGAGCTGCTCCGGGACGACCAATGGGCCAGTCCTGTGACTAGAGCTCTAGAATATGGAACGGATTTTCCCACCGACATCAGCAAGCCACCGTCAATTTGCCCGTCGTCTTTTTCCTTCACTCAGATCGACCATAAACCTTCTCCCAAGCTGGAGAAGAAGGAACCCAAAAGAAGGGATTGGCAGGAGCCCTGTGACAGCAGCCCCAGCCTGGTAGACCTGATGCATTCCTTGAGGCAGTATGAGGAGGAAGACCCAATGGCTTATTTGCCTCCTAACAACAATTCACATCATCACCGTCACCACAATCACCACAAGACCAAGAAGGGAGACGCTCAGGTCAGCCTCCACGATCTGACTGAGAAGAGATATGAAGACATGATTCCAGAAAGGGACAAAAAGCTTGCTGCTTTGATGTTAGCTAGGCATCAGGAGGAGGAAGAGATGAAGGATAGGCAGCTCCAGGTCTCTGAGGCTTGGGAGAAGATGAGGCGGAAGGAGAAGAAGCACAAAGCGAAGTTGGAAAAGGAGAGGCAATACCAGCTGGCAGACAATGTGGACCAATGGCAGAGGGATCGGGATCAAAGAAAAGCCAAGGCTAAGCTAGAGGAAGAGCAACTAATGGCCGCTAGGGAGAGGGATATTTTGTTGCGTGACAAGAAATGGAAAAAGCTAGCTAAAGAGCAGGAGTGTAGACGTAGAGAGAAATTTGAAAATGCCAGGCTTCAGGCTGAGTATAGGAAACGTTGCCAGGAAAAGCAAGTCTGGGATAAACGGTTGATGGACCGAAATGTCAAAGATCAGAACTCTCATGCATACAAAGAGAAGATGCTGCAGGCCCTGGAGAAGAGGCTTATAAAGGAAATGGAAAGGAAGAAGAGGAAGGTAGAACCGAATGACTACAAAAAACTCAAGCCCATGCAGATGAAAGACCCAGTTGAGGACAAGCTCAAAGCTGATGAGTTGTACAAGAGGCTTTGCATTGAACAAAAGCTTCAGAGGTCTCAGGAAATCCTGGAGCAGCTGCTTGAAGAAAGGAATAGAGAACTAAAAGAAAAGTCATACAAGGAAGAAGAGCATGGCATAGTAGCCAAGGCGAGAGCTAAAGAGACAGAAGAGGAAAAGAGAAGGCGCAAGGAGATGTTGTTGCAAATAGCTGAGATGAAGATACAGCAGGCCAGGGAAATCATGAGCAAAAATATGCAAGACAGAGTACAACATATAAAAGAAATTAATTGCGCCAAGGAAAGGAACCACCATTGCCGTAAACAGAAGCTCGAATATGATGAAAAATGCCATCTCCGGGAATTGCAAGAAGCCTTAAGAAGAAAAGATCTGAAAAGCAATCAGCTTCTAAGGTACAAGGATGCAGCTATTGAAGACTCTAGGAGAATAGCCAGAGCCCCATATGGCCTTAGAGACAAAATGAGAGACCTGATAAACCACAATACATTTGATCCAATGGCTTTAGATGCCCACCGTAATGCAAATTGCCCCAGAGGCCTGTAATGAAGTTTAAGGAAACAAACTGCCTTCTGCCAAAGTAGATGGTTGCAATGCATTCATTTTGTAGAACTCTGCATTGCTGTACACTAAAGTGATTTCAGCCTTAATTACTCTTTGACTGATAAGTACTGTGGTTTAAAGGAATTTACAATATACACTAAAAAGCTCTGATGTGCATTTGTAATGTTATTGTGAACAGAAAATACTGACCATTACCCACATACTACCTTGAACAACTTAATGCTACACGGAATGTAGCTACGACTTAATGCAATACATTTTGATTGAATATTCCTGTAAAAATGATTTTTTTAAAAAATTATATTTTATAATGGACAGTTTGAGTTAAAAATTATGTTTTACCAAATGTGACATTTAAAACATTTCAGTTCAAGGTATTCATTTGGCCAATCAAGTATTAATACAGATTGTTCTCGACTTATGACCACAATTGAGCCCCAAATTTCTGTTGCTAATAAGACAGTTGTTAAGTAAGTCATTCTCCATTTTACAACCTTTTTGCCATGATTATTGAGCAAATCATTACAGCTGTTGAGTGAATCGTGATTAAGTGAATCTGGTTTTCCCCATTGATTTTGCTTGTCAGATGCTCACTAGAAAAGTTGTGGTGAGAATCTCAGAACTCCAAAGATGCTGCAACTATCGTAAATATTCCTGTTGCAAAGGACCCAAATTTTGATCATTGACTGAAGAGATGCTGTCATGGTCATAAGTGTGAGAACTGGTCATAAGTCACTTTTTTCAGTGCCATTGCAGCTTTGAACAGTCATTAAATCAACGGTTGTAAGCTGAGGACTACCTGTACTAGTATTTTAATGAAAAACATTCCAGTAATATTTTTCAAATTATTATTTTTATATATATCTAAATAAGCCAACCAATAATTTGCAGTCCATATATTAATCATAAATCTCATTTGTTCCTATGGTGTTTATGAGCCTTTCAAGGGATTTAGCAGACATAATGAATGTATTATTTTGTGATATTAGAAATTATCGTATGGCTATTGTATAGGACAGACATTGTATCGTTGATGCTAATTTTGTAAATTTTCATAATTTTATAAAAATTTTGATGGTAACCACATAGGCACTAACCATCTATCATTTAAAATATTTTAAAATAAAGCCTGACCAGAATCTGTTCATTTCTAAAAAATATGAAATTGTATTATTTGATGTTTATATTCTGAGATTTAATCTGCCAATAAGCATTGGCTATATTTGGTAAATTGGTTGGAGAAAATAAAGACATGAGTTCATGAAACACTTGTAAGTGTTCATAAAAACGTGGTCAAAAGTTTTTCAAAGCACGTTGAACTTAAACTGAATTTGCCAGGAGTTAGCGCAATAAATAGACCTTACAATTTTTGTTTTTCATTTCATTTCTCTCATCATAAACGAGTGTAGCTGTAAAGCTGAATTACAGATTGATTGGATTTGCTTTGACATACATTTTTTTTAATTAGTGACTTAGATAGACATACCAGTTAATACTTATTCAATATTAGAGAATAATAGAGAATAATTTTGAAGCCACATTGCACAAATGACCTTCATGTTGAACTAAAAGGAATTGGCAATGTTTTGTTTCTGAGATCCTTAGGCAGCAGTAGATGGTAGGTTAAAACCTCACTAATGATCAAGGCCAAAGGCAGTATGATTGTGACCAGGGTTTCTTGCTTACACGCTACTTCCTATGTTACCCACACATTATACATAAGACCTGTGACAGCGACAGAAAAAATTCTCTATCTGCTGATATTTCATATTGCTGGGAGAGGTGTTCATATTAACTGCAGAACTGCAGAAAACATATGCCTGTAAGAGATCCTATGTATTCAGATAGCTCCTTGAGCAGCTGTTTGGTGGAATATCAAGAGACTGGAGAAATAAAGCTGCAACTGTTGGCTCTGGCATTATTACTAGGTGTAATACAGCAGATTAGTTCCTGTATACCTCAGTGGAAGTAAATCAGCTTGAACCACAGTACTTACTTAACTTGTTTCATTGGATTCTTTATATCCCAATAATCCAGAGATTTATTACAAATACAGCTCATCACAAAATAGCCTTTTTTGGTAATGTGCTTAAGTGGGTTATTGTCAGGCTTGACTCCACAAGCATAACTGGAACCGTAAGCTCAGAAGAATCAACTTCAGATAAACACTTCTAAAAAATAAAATTTTAAAAAAGCCATAGTGAAAGAATTCCAGCAGAGCAATGTATCAAGACTAAGCCCTATTTATAGAACCAATATTCAAACCCTTTTGTACCTTTTTTTGGTTTCTTTCCCTACATAATGCATTGGTTAAAGACACAGTTTCTATCTCTTGTTTTTGCAACAGATCTCTCATATTTTTGTCTGTATGAGAAGTCTCATACTCATGCTGTATCCCCGCAGGTTTTCCTGGTGAAGAAAGATGATTTCAACCCCATTTCAATCTAGTTTTTGGACAAAATCTTTTCATTGTTGCGCCAGTACATATCTTGGAGAGAACCGCTGAATGCAAATATACCGATCATGCTTAATCAGCAATTTCTGATACATTTAAGCTATACCATTTTTTTTCTTTGTCTTCATGGATTGAGAAGAGACGGAACTTTTATGGTAGTGGTTTCTCCTACTTGCAGAGATGGTTCCCAAATATAGTACTATGATTTACTGTAATTCTGCATCTGGCAGCTATTTTTTGACATATATGGTGTTATGCAAGGGGAAGGCTAGAAAAAGAGAGTTGAACCTGAGAACATCCTGAGTGGGTAATTCTTGAGTAGAGGAAATAATAAATTTCTACACAGAGTTGTAATCATTCAGAGTATATTTATCATTTGGGTTTGCTCATAATTGACATTACAGGCTTCTGTGACATTTATGCAAAATATGCCTGTTACCAACTGGGATAGCAACAATCTCTTTTTCTAGGCATGAATTATTTATTTATTCATTCATTGAATTTCTATAGCCACTGAACCAATTTTGCCATTAATTAATTAATTACATTTGGATTTCTGCTTTGTGCTTTACTGTGTTCCCTTTTATGCTTAATCAAGCATGTGTACAGAATATGAATAGTGGGATATCCAGTTATGCATTTGTAATATCAGGCTATTGAATTTTTCTTGTAAAAGGAACATGAAATTCACTTTGAACATTAAATCCAAAGAAAATAATAAAATTATCAAAACTGAATTTGACAGTCCTATTTCAATTGCTAAAATGGACAATCCATCTCCAAAAGTTGTTTGAAACGTGATGAGTAGGACAGACCAATCAATTTGGTGCAAAGCTATAAAATGCAAAAGTTTTGGAAAATGATGCATGCTAAAATGAAACAAAACTTAAAACTTGAATTTGTATTTGAACCTGCAATATGCTTATGAAACTTTAGAAATTATACATCCTCTCAAAATGTATATAAAGATTTCTTGAAGAGTGTCTGGAAACTTCCGTTGGTGAATATAGTGATGTGGGCAATTATGGGTGCCCCTAGAATGGCATATATTACACCTCTGCTGAGGGACCACTTCTACTTGATGACATCTGCCTATCCCATCAGAACTGGCAGAAGCAGTATTTGTATGCTGTGGGTCCTGTTCAGGAAAGTTTCATTTAGCATAACCCAGAAAATGGTTCTTTTCTACATTGTCTGATCCAAGGTGAAGATGGCCCCATCCTTGACAATCTTCCAGAAGTTGTCCCTTAAAACATGGCTATGTCAGCAGATTTGGGGATCTCAAGGGAATGGTGATTTGATGAGATGGCTGCATTAATATCATTTATCTCCACTATCTTGTTCTTAATAATATTGTTGATGTCTTTTAATTGTAGTTTTTGACATTTGAATTTTTATGATTGTTTTTATTGTAAGCTGTCTAGAGTTACTTTATAGTAAGATGAATGGCTATATAAATGTGATGAGAGAGAGAGAGAGAGAGAGAGAGAGAGAGAGAGAATGATAATTGAGTTAGCTTTATATATATTTCCTGCTGCAAGGATACATTGTGCTTTCAACTGGAACAGTCGTCTGATCCCTTCAGTGGAAGAATAGCTAACCAAGCCATGGGAGACCGTATACCTTAGAAGTATATCTGGCTTAGATTTCAATTCAAATTGAAAGCCTTTCTTAGTTTGTAATCTGATACACTGATTAGTAGACATGCATAATTTGAGTTTGTCCATAGAATTTATATTTCAATTTTATGAGGTACTTCAATTAGAGTAGATGTTTAAGTAATATGTAGTAATAATCTGTTACTATCTGTATAAATTCGTAGGCCCATCTTTCCCCATGTTGAATAGAGATGTATAGAAGTTGAAAAGCAGAAAGAAACAATTCAAAATTTTCATTTTAGGCTGGCAGCCATGCAGTCTGATTTATCAATGCATTTAGTTAAAAGTGACAATTGTGTAGAGTGCTGGAGGATCTTGTATACTGTAAGCAGTTTACTGGGTTAACTTCATTAGGTAGGCCAAAGTAGCATCACACATTTAGCCTCTAAGACTTGATCAGGGTAATTTTGTCATGTAAAAATATTAAGTAATAGAAATGAGAGAAGTTCAGGAAAAACACTTCTATTGCATGTATATTCATGACACAATTTTTCAAAGTGTATAATACAATTTTGGAACCATGTTCACTGCTGATGCAAAATATCTTGCTTTAGGATTCTACTCTTTTCAGATAGTGATAGGATCACACCAAGTTTGCAAAAAAATATTTTCCTTACAAGCTGTCCTTAATATTTTCTGACTAAATAGATAAAAGGAAATTGGCTCTCTTAATTTCCTGTGAGAGCATCCTGGTATACAGTATTGATAATATGTTTTAAAGTTAAAGAAAAAGGGAAATCTAAATTGTCTTTATTTTATTATTTTATTTTATTTATTGAATTTCTATACTGCCCTTCTCCCGAAGGACTCAGGACAGTGAACAGATTAAGATTTCATATACATATAATAATTTATTTATTTATTTAATTTGATTATATGCCGCCCTTCTCCGGAGACTCAGGGTGGCTTACAGTGCGTTAAGCAATAGCCTTCATACTTTTGTATATTTATACAAAGTCAGCTTATTGCCCCCACAATCTGGGTCCTCATTTCACCTACCTTAGAAAGGATGGAAGGCTGAGTCAACCTTGAGCCTGGTGGGATTTGAACTTGCAGTAATTGCAAGCAGCTGATCTTAATAACAGTGAATTAGTCCACTGAGCCACTAGGCTCAAAAATACTGTTTATTTTTTTAATAAACAGTAAATTTAAGCCAATCTTTAAATCTACTTGACAGTTTATTCTTACCTCCGGCTATTAATGGATTGAGGTAGGATACGGGGTGAAGACTGGGGAAAATATATTTGTATTAACAAGGAATTGATTAATGGGAGTTTGGTGAACTTTATTTTATACAAAGCTTGTATTGTAAACTTTTTTTAATTTCTTGGATCCCATATTGTTGGTGTCCGAATGCATTTGAAATAGATAAAGATTCCTACAGGGATAGATATGGGCTAGTAAAATTTATACCGATGGAAATTTTAACTAGGGGCAAGATCAAATGTTAGCAATCTTACAAAAAAGAGGTAGCAAAACATATCTAGTGCATTTTCAGTGCAATTCAGTGCAGCTTTGATATATCCTAAATAGATTCTGTTACTTGGGGTGAGGTTAACTGTTCTGCTTGAAAAAACTGTAGAGTTTATACTTCATGGCTACTGTGGTCTGAAGGGAAGCCTAATCTACAAAGCTTCATAATTGTACTCTTTTTAGAAAGGATAAGGAAAAAAATGTTTTTCACAGAAACATAGCCTATATTCCTGAATGACATGGGAGGTAAGTCCTGTATCACATGCTTAAGGTCCTCCTTTGCTGCATAGCAAATTTTCTCCAACTATTTAGTAATCACAGAAACTAACAACAGTATAAAGTTTTCTGTGTAGATGTAAGAATCTTACTACTAGTGCTTGGGTTATTGAAAATGAGGAACACTATTTTGTTGCACCTAACACTTCCCAATAAGTCATTTGGTATGAATAGGGATGTATTTATATTGGAAGTTCATATTATCAATATAGCATTCCTCTAATGAAACAGATGAGGGCACTAAAGAGTTACAAAATTATTTCCAATTCCAGAAGAGCTGTTAGTGAGAGATTTGTAAGTAGTGCAATTTATTCTGGTCCTACAATGTACATGAATCAAACAAATAACATACAATAGACACTGTGTCTATTTATTCAAAAGTCAATGTTATGTCTAAAAGGGATTTACTACCTTATGGATGTGTCTAGGACTGTATTTTTATGAAAAATGACTCAGTTCAAACATGTGAAGCATTTGAAAATTCTATTGACTCCCCTGGAAGAATCAGATAAATGCTAAATCTTACCCTTTGAATTAATGCAATTTTTGTTATTTTTTTTTAAAGAAAAAAAAGTCTTCCTGAGAGATAATACTTACTGGGCTGTGGTAGAATCACACTTTATTTTTTGAATATACAATTTTAAAAAAACAATATACAAGTGCTGCTACAGCTTTGCATTATATTAATACAGATGGAATTTCTTAATAGTTAATAAGGGCTACTCAAGATTTTTTAGACCTTCAACAAAGTTAAAAAAGCAAAAACTGAACAACATTCAATTTATATACAGTAAGGTTATATTTCACAGGTCATGGTTTCACACATATTCCTTAAATGCTTTATTTTATTGCTTATGGAAACATTAAATATGGCCTAAAATGAAGTGAAAAAGAGAGAATTATGAAATATTGCAATTGTTAACAATAGTTCCTATTTTTCCTATGGGACATTCTTTGAGCTATTTTATTTTCTAAACACATTCGCACAGAGAGAACGGGAAGACATAACCCTTTCTTCCCTTTCATTGAAAATATGTCTATGAAATAACACCCCCCCCCCCCACCCAAATAAAAAATTTCTTATGTGGGTAGTTACGCTGTTCCCATTTTGAATGTCTGTCCTTTGTGATAATTAATCACCATTTCCAAATCAAGAATTGCCTGACACCAGTTTTGGGGAATAGATTAAAGAAAAGGTTGCCTGGCTAGGACACATTCTTGAGGAACAAGAGTGTGGTAATTAGGATTTCTGTTTATGATGTTTTTATTCAAAAGAGTCACAATCTTTGAATGGGTCACAAATGGAATGTTGAACAAACTTCTGCATAGCAGATTGCCATTTTGCCAGAACTGTTCTATTCTGTTCCTAGGATTTTTTAGAACTACTTAGTACAAGACTTGGTGTCTGTACTAATAAAGACCGAGAAGACCATTACATAAATATTCAGATATAATCTCCATTATCAGTTGAAGTTCTGGCCATCTCACCAAATCACAGGAAACAATCTGATAGATAATAAAATATCAACCCCATAAAGGACACTAGGGTATATTAATCATAGATGGGAAATAGTTCAATTGTCAGAATTCTTGGAACTCTATCCCTCGCCTCTTAGTAAATCATACTGAGAAGATTTGCTTACAAGTCTTTTGCCTGCAAAAAATCATAAATTGGGACATGTGTTCATCAACTATTGCAACACAGTTCAGGGGTAGGGAACTATGGCCCTTTTACGATTTGTGAACTTCAACTCCCAGAATTCCTGAGCCAGCATGGTTAAAGAATGGCTGGCTCAGGAATCCTAGGAGTTAAAGTTTACAGTTTTTAAAAGGGCCATAATTCCCCACTTCTGTTCTTGACTGTCCTTGAAAACGCATATGGAAGCTTTATTTGATCCCAAGTACAATGCCACATCCCATATTCTGTTGCTATCTGAGCTGCACTGTTTCCTAATAGGCATTTGGGTACAATTCAAAGTCTTGTGGTCACCTTTGGAGCTCTACATGGCATGGGGCTAGGTTACTTGTAGGATCACCTCTCCCCAATTGATTCCTGCCTATCCTATCAGATTGGACAGAATGGGCTTGCTCTGGGTCTCATCAGTGAAGCAGTGTCACCTACTGGACTCCAAGAGACATCCCTTATCTGTCCCTTAAACAGCTCACCCCCACCCCCACCCCAATACAGATAGAAGTGTTAAATTCTTACCCTATGGACCTATTCAAATCCACCATGATTCCATTGAAATTTGAGAAATGATTGAAGCAAACTATATTTTATAAATGTAAGATTAGATTCTACTACTGATATAGAAGCAGCTTGGAATACGCTGCTGCAGCAGCAGACCTACTGAAGAAAAATGTGCTGCTTTAAAAAAATATACCTGGTCAAATGATTACTCCATGTAATTTGGTACAGGTTACTGACAGTCGCTTTCCACAATTTCAGACAAATGTTTTCTCCAGTCCAGCCTCCAGATGTTAGACACTGAATTTGTCCTTGACCAGTAAGCTATGGTTCTTTTCTCTGCATTATTCATTTATAGGATTACTACTACAGTTGTGTAGATATTTGTTAATGAAACATTCACAGCTGACTGTTCTAGCTTTACAGGAGCATTGAAACAATTTACCTCTTTTCAATTACTGCTAACTATTTTGGAAGGCAGAATTGATGAGAAAAGTGTTCTTCCTTCTTCAGTGGAACTGGATGACTTATTTATCACGTTTGGGACTTTCAACATCAGAGACTTCTTTGCTCTTGCTACATTCTGGTAATACCTTTGTCTTGTTGAACTTTAAATTAATAGATTAGCAATAACAAGGAAGAATTACACACAGCCTTGCAAAGTATAAAAGGGCTGCATGAAATTCAGCTCTTCCTAAGGAGTTCTCGGCGCTTTATGAGTTTGGTTCTACCAAGAGAGCACCAAGGACTCCACAGTTCAACCCTGAGCTACGTATACTGTATTCTCTTCTACTGAGATCAGCTCTTTCAGTTCTGTGAAGAAGTGGATCTTCCAAGGCTAAGCTCAGTGAGAAATATCGTGACCATGTGCACAATCAATATATCAATACAAGCTCATTTGGAGCCTCACAGAGAACCAACAGGAGGGTCCCTTTCAACTCTGTTTTTCTATTTTTCTGGAGTGATGTAGAGTCTTCTGCTTCAGCAGGGGGCTGGACTAGAAGACCTCCAAGGTCCTTTTCAACACTATTAGTCTATGTTTTATGTTCTAACCCATCCAACCTCACTATTCAACTAAATCAATGTCTGGAAAACATAGTTTTCCAAGCATACACCTGCATTGACGGAAGAGAAGACCTTTTTGCCAGAATTGGTTTTACCATGACTATAGTATTGCTTTGAATGATTTGTAGCTTTAGCATGTATGTGCACATACGATGGTTTCAGGAAAATATTTTTAATACTCAGAATTATAAGAGAAATGGATAATTAATAGCACTTGGAGCTGTCTTCTTTTAAAGGGAGGCTTAGATACTATTATCCATTAATTGTTTAATAATTTTTCTACAAAGGAATGGTGAAATAACTTATCTTATTTTTCTCTCTTTCTTACACAAATTGTAGAATAAATGTTTAACTGCTTTTTGTCACTTTCCTGTCCATTTTTCTACATGAAATATATGACTACTTTTGGAATCTAGGATATAACATTTCAAGTTAAGTTTTCCTTATTATCATACAGGCAATATATTTAACAATTCTACTGCCTCTCAGAATCACCAACCAAACTGGGAGTCATCATTTTTATTCCGATCACTTTCTTAGCCATTCTTCATCACAGAAACACTGCCCAGACATGAAAGAGTGGGGTTGTCAGGGTTAACCCTTGTCTGATGATGATGTAATGGATAAGGTTCACCATGATTGGTGGCAGCCAGTCATGTTCTATCCATGCATGGTTTAGCAGACAGTTTACAATGCTTCATGCTGGAGTTGAATCTGTCCTTTCAAAAGACAGGCTGAAGGAAAGTTATTCACCAGCACACAAAATATCAATGAAGCATGAAAGCAAAGAAATTCTCGCATTCAAGGACAGGCTGTTTCCAATTCTTTTACTAACAGCTAGTGGCTACAGATAAGATAGATATTATGTGAGTATACAGCTCTATAAGCTGTGAGGGAGGCCCTTTCACAGATGTAGCTAGACTTTTAGGTCAGAGACAAGCAATAGAATTTGTAAGTTGGAGATGAGCCAGTCTCTGGAGGACAAAGCTGAAACTGAATTGAAGAAGGCAAGAAATGGCTGTGGATCATAAAGGGGATGAGAGAATGTGAGACATTAACATTTATGAGTCAGTTTTGTGGATATATAATTTCCTGGTGTTTTAACAATGGTAGGACTTTTCAGGGCTTAATGTTTTGTACTTCAGAACAGTAGGAACCTACTATCAATTTTCAATAACGATTGTCAGATTTCCAAAGGCTTTGGAAAAATTGATGGCTATATGTGGCCTTAGGGTTACCCCATTGCTGTAAACAAATAACACTCTAGCAATATGATGTTATTCTTAATGTTGGTTGCTTCAGAAAGACGTTCACACTTTTATTCAGAAGATGGAAGAGTGTGAGATGGACCCAAAGAAACATGAAACAAAGGAAAGCAGCCGATGTTGATCTCAAGGATTGTATAATATTTGCTAAGTGCCATATTTTGGGAGCTGTTCATGGACAAATTGAGCTGGTACAGGTTCTTGCACAGCAAAAATCAGGAGTGAATTGAGTTTCAGGGTTTTTTATTTTGTTCTAAACATTTTTTTTCACCCACCTATTCTGCTACTGTGAAGTGTAAAATAACCTTGCTATGAACAGAAATCATTTTCCATTCTCTGGAGATACAAAACATAGAAGCTCAACAATGAGCTCCTGGAATCTATTTTTATTTGTTCCTTTCATTTTTATTCTATTCTTCCTTCAGAGGGTTCTGAGTATCATATATACAGTCCTATGAAGACAACACAGCTGCTATAAAAGAAATGTTAAAACAGGAGGTGTTCTTCCCTTTTATATCCACAATTGCTAACGAGAACAGAAATTTACTATTTTGCTGAAATATTTAGATGACGTTATCGTCCTTTGTAATTTGAGTACCAAGAATGGTTGGGGAAATAGGTTTTAGGTGGCAAATGGAAAAATATACATTGAAGGCAGACAATGAGATTATTAAGTTTATCGAGTTTATAAAGCAGATGTGATACAATTTCTGATAAAAAGCAAAAATTGAACTCTTCTGCTTTTGTGTTCTTTCTGATTACTAGCAATAGGAAGCAAAAATGAGATGGAAGAAAAGCTTTATCAGAATGATTATCTGGAGTTCTCAAATGCGTCTCCCATCATTGTTTTCTCAGTCATATCTTTCCATCATCTAAGCAGCTGCATTTCCACTGCAGGAAAAAAGAAAGAAAATTTTGTACCTCAAGATTATTATTCAAAGCATTGTTAAATCAAAGGATAGTTGTTAAAACAAATGAACCACAAGGTTAGAACTCTGCTTTTGAAGAAAACGCACTGATTTGTAATGATACCCTGAAACTCTCCTGTTCTCAATTTACCACAGTTGTTGGATATGACCATATATTTTGACTTAGCTGGGGGAAGTGTTCTAATAAGGATAATCAATCATTCTGCTTTGGACTATTTGGAAGAGGAAATGAAAGGAAGGACAATCATAGAAAAAGTGCACATCTAAAAGTGAAATTTAGTGGTGGGAAAAAAAATAACCCTGTAGTGTCACAAGATCCTGCGTTGGGCAGCCAGGAATTGTGAAGGACTTCATAAACTCACAGAGGGTGCTGGATCTTCCAGTTGAGATGTGTCAGTTACAAAAGAAAATACTGTAATGAAAGCCAATTACCTCATCACCAACCCACAGAATAAAATGATCTGTCTAATTTTTCTTCCTTACAAATTGCCAGAGGGGTTACTCGAGTTCAGGCAGGCTCATTAAAAGCTGTGCCAAACATGGTGAGAATGGATGGAAGGATTTCAATAAAAAGCAGCCTCAAAGCTATTTTATACAACCCAATTGTTACTCAGCTCCTGCTTAACAAAGACTTGCATTGTTGGGGGAAAATTTTGCTGCTGTTGGGTGGGAAAAAGCATGGAAATGAAGTGCCAAATTATATTTAAAAAGGAATGCGAACCAATAAATTATGGCAATTATGGCAAATGATATAACTATACTAAAAAATAAATACTTGAATATTTCCTTTAGAAAGAGGGATTGACAAATAGAGATTGCTTTGCAACATTTCAGCCAGTTTTTTTTTTTCATTCTTTCTCCCAGTTTCCTGTTTTCAGGAAAGGAGCACTGTAATTCATGTATCCTTTTCTCCATTAGTTTGCAGTGTCTGGACTAAAGTGCCCAAATCCTGCATGGCTTTGAAAGTGATGGAACTAATAGGGATGCATTACAGACAAGGGGATGTCCAAGTTATATAAAGGTTGGAAACACCTTTGCCCAATTTGGACTGGTGCTCTGTTACAATCAGGAGGCTCTTCTAGTAGATGCTCAAGCTCTGGCCCTCAACAGTGTCGGCAGACTCCCGCTCCATTTCTCAAAAGGGTTAAAGCAACATCTTGCCATTGCACCTCAAGATCTATGGTATGAAAACGTGTTGGACTTACATCATAATGGTGCAATATTACTTTCATCAAATGGACCCATTTGATACTCCTTCCTCCAGTGACACTGCACTTTTTCTCTTGGGATTGCTTATAAAAACTGTTATGGTTTATCTCTTACAGATCTACAGGACCACCTTTCCCAACTAGAACTATCCTATCGAAGATGTTCCTCCTATAGAAAGTTAGCATTCACCCCTCTCCTAGAAGAATGAAATATTTTGAGGAATATTAAAAAAGGGCAGAATATTTTAGTTCCCAAAGGGAAAAATGGAGAAACATGCTTTTTTTTAAAGCAACCCCTACTTTCTTAATAGCCCCAGCAGATATTTTGTGCTGAT
This sequence comes from Ptyas mucosa, assembly GCA_012654045.1. Taxonomy (NCBI): domain Eukaryota; kingdom Metazoa; phylum Chordata; class Lepidosauria; order Squamata; family Colubridae; genus Ptyas; species Ptyas mucosa. The sequence continues at coordinate 2,582,236 of WNWU01000109.1, read as the reverse complement.
TAGGAAAGACTGGGCCAGCCTATCTACAAAACAAAAGACCTTCAGCTCCAGGATGATGGGATTATCCTTCAAGGCAAAGCCATTAAACCACAATAGGAATTACCCAACACCTTTTCAGAACACAAGCCCCTTCATTTCATTACCCTCAAACTTCAACCAAACCTATCTCAGACAAACTCCTAGGATTTGTACATAGCACCATAGGAGTCTGACAACAGCCAATAGAATACATGTTCTTGCACAGGAACAGGAAGCTCAAGCTCTAAGAGAAGGTATAAATACCCCCCACTCTCAACTCCATGTGGTCAGCTGCCCAGAAGAACCCATGTGGTTCTGCTTCATCATTAAACCATCCTTCCAATCAGCCTCCAACCTCTATTTTGTCTCCAGTGCCTTTCTCCCGGCTTGGAACTGAACTAGATGGATATTTCTTCCAACACGCCTGACAAAACTGATAGTGCTCCCCATTTCAGGAGATGAGGAAGACAGGGTCAGGACATATTGTTGCTCCATTGTGGCCTCAGTTCTTTTAGAACAGTCTCCCCACCTCCGGAAGCACAGTTGGCTTCTTCTGACATCACCTTCTGGAAGCTAGTTAAAACGAAGTGCTTCCACTTAGGGGGAACTGCTCATGTATTTGAGGAGCGTTGTGTTATGATACCATTTCTCTGCTTCTACCACCACCACCACCAGTGGGAAGAACCTAACGTGTTTCCACAGAAGGGGGAACTGACCATGGACAGAGATTTTAGGTTTGCCTGAATGTGAAAACAGTATGCTTCCCTTGACTTTTCACCCCATCTCCTCTCCCCCAGTAGACCAGACCATGACATCCACAGGAAGGCTAAAACTTCTTTTATTGAGATTGGACATTTATTTTTATCCCACCTTTATTATTTTTACAAATAACACAAGGTGGTGAACATATCCAACACACCTTCTTCCTCCTATTTTCCCCTGTGACGTGAGTTAGGCTGAGAAAAGTGACTGGCCCAAGATCATTGAGCTGGCTTTCATGGTTAAAATGGAACTTAGCCTGATGCCCTAATCACTAGACCAAACTGGCTTTCATAGTTTGACTATAGTAACATAATCATGTAAGTCTGATTGTGCTGTACCTCCCCTTCCTCCTTCTTATATCCCTGTGAATCAGAAACGTCTGCCTGATTTGTTCTGGACTCAAAAAATGATTTAAGCCCTTTTGACTGTACATGAAGTCTGCATATTTTCATCAAGGTCATCTTCCTTACTCTCTATACCACCCCTGAGAGGAACTGGATGATTATAGATTATGACCATGGGTCAGGCACTTGTGGGTGGCATTGCACAGTTGTCCCACATTTCAAGGACACAGGCAAGAGAGGTTGCCAATATGTGCAGTTGCTGGATGCACAGCCTGTTCCACAGACTCCAGCACACCCTCGTCCTTGTCTCACACATAGCTGTTCAGTATAAACAGATGTGTGTCTTGTTGTTTTGTTTTGTTGTTACTTGACTAAAGGAAGATATGTAACTAAAACAAATATTTCCACTGCTTTCTGATTAACATTGAACAGTATTTTAATATTGCATTATAGGATCAAATTATTTTTCGAGGAGTATTTTACAGACCTCTTTGTGGAATTACTGAAGTTACATATTTTTTTTTAAACTTATATGAATAGTGTTCTGAAAATGGTAACACTACATTATTTTTATATTATTTATATAACACTATATTATAGATTTTCAAACTTTCCTCAGTGTATGCTAGCCTTTTTATTTTTCTAGCCCTTTTAACAATTTTAAGAGTCATCAACTATGGGGTTTTTTTTTTCTACATAGACTATCTAGATCAAAAAGTCAACAACTATGTGGATTATTAATTAATCTAGCATTTCATAAAGCACAAATAAAATTATGTGTATCTATATGTTTATGTGTAATTTTTAAATGATCCTAATGGTATGAAAATATGATAGTACTGTTAAGCTAGTAGAAGAAATGCATATCTTAAAAACATTTTTGGCATAACAGATTATAAATAATATACCACCCATTATTTCCCAGATACATGTATAACTCCTTTAATTTTTTTAGATAGATGGGTAGATAGATTGGTAGATGATAGACAGGCAGACAGACAGACAGATGATGATAGATAGATGATATAGAGGGGTTTTTTTGGTTTCTTTTCAGTGAAAACAACTCAAGAACATAAGCAAAACTTGGAATAATAGAGAACATTCAATAGATCTCTCTTTTGTTGCTGTTGCTAAACTAGAAAGTTTCTGTGAAGAAACTTAAAAATGCCTGGAAGCTGAAAAAAATACTATAGCAACCATCTGCCTATTTATCTACTTTTCTCCAGGATCAATGGACAGATTTTGAGGAAATTCAAGTTTCATTCTATTGTGTCATCTAATTCTAGAACTTTGGGCATTGTTTAAGAATTCTATATTTAACTTGATGTTTTCAAATACTTGATTCCAGAAACATAAATTGTTTAACTGATAGGTTCCTTTGTTTCTTAAATGTTCATCTATTGCAAATTTCTTTGGCTATATATGTTAGCTGATACTGCCTCCTGTTTCAGTTTTGTATATCTTAGTTTGAGAGGTTATAGCTGGAAAATGACAAGCACTTTAATCAAACAAACAAACATAATCACAAAGAAAATCTAACTACATTCTCTACAATCAAGATCAGCCCTGAGTAAATGTAGCTTATTTTATTACTAAGGTATACTTTTATATGATTTTTTTATTATTCTTCAATATTTCATGGTCTCTGTTGTAATATAATATAGGTAGCTATCCAAAGGACTTTTAAAATCACCTTTTATTGCTGGGTAGTTATATTATTTTTATTTATGTTTTAAGTAAAACTGCCAATCTAAAGTGTATCCACAAAGGAATTCTATGTTAATTTCTTTTGAAAGAGATCATTCTACTGTGGAAGTGTTTTGAATCTTAATAGTATAGAATGAATACCGATGCTTAATGAATGCTTTAAGTCAACAGTATTCTTTCATGGCTACTTGAAGGATTTATCGAGAGCAGAAATCCTAAAAAGTCCTGGTGGTAAATTAAAACTGTGCCCATAGTACAGCTATGCCAAGGGTATATTTATTCTAGCATTGTAGCATCCACACTTTCTTGGTATTAATTATTATTAAGGTTGCAATGATGTTGGAATGTTCATCATTTGTTGTTTCTTTCTCTTTGATGTATGGCATTGGCTTTCAGTAGCATGCCCTGTGTAACACACACACACACACACACACACACACACACACACATGCCCTGTGTAACACACACACACAGAGTTATAACACCTGTATACCATTCTAATCAAAGAAGAATTTCTATTGGTTAACAATTACTAAAACAAAATATACAATCCCCAACAATAAAACAATGAAAAAAATAGCATAATTGAGATACGGAGGAAGCAGATCTTCAGGTACCTAACATCCAAGCTGTGTAAAACCAGCACTGTAGTTTCTACTCAGAAAATACTGGGAACTAATGTAATAACAGCCATATGGTGCAATGGGTCTCATTTGCTACATGGCTGCTGCATTTTGCACCAGCTTTAAATGCAGAATAGTTTTTAAAAGCAGCCTCACGTAGAGTGCATTGCAGTAGTCAAGTCTCATTATGATGTTGAAGTTATATGTCACTATCATCAGAGCTTTCTGCTCCAGGCAGGGCTGTAACTGTTATAGCAACTAAAGCTGGGTAAGGATTCCTCTGGCTATCCCTCCACCTGCAAATCCATCAGTAGCTATGACTTCTAATTTGTAGACCTGCTTTAAGAAAAGAGTGGACTACCATTTGTCTGAAATGGTATAGGGCTTCCTGCCTGAGTAGGGGATTGGCCTAGAAGACCTCCAAGTCCCTTCCAACTCTGTTATTCTGTTATTCTTCCATTGAAATGATGTCCTATTCAGAGTTACTACAACAGCAGTTAGAGAAGCAGATGGTTTTTGGAGAGGCTTTTGCCAGGGTTTAATTTTACTGAACTGTAACCACCAGAAATTGTGTAGATCAAAATTTCTACAGTATCTTGACTTCCGCTTCCGGTTCCGCTGGCGACAGACTCTGATCGGGCTAGCTCTGGCCCCAGAGTCTGATCCCCCCCATCTGGAGGCCCTTTGGGCCAAGCGCCCCATTATTGGGGCGTTTGCCGTTTGAGGGCGGCTCGCCAGGGGTCCCCTGCCTCACTTCCAGGGGCCAGGAGGCCGATGCTGGCGCGCCCGAGGCTCCAGAGGGGGTGGGAGGCGATCGGCGGCTTTTTTTCGAGGCCGCGGAGGCGCCACAGCGCCTAAGGGGACCGGTGCTACCTAAGAAGGCACAACGGACTGTACTGACTGATTGCAGAGTGGAGCAGGCATCCTGGAGGCGAGAGGGGGGGGTTGGAGTTTCCCCCCCCCTTGTAGCTGGAAAGGTGCCGTGGCAGAAAACTAGGGGGAAGGAGATGGGGTGAAATCCCTTACCTTTCTGACTTTTCCTTGGAGGATGGCTGTGGCAGAGTTTCTTGGAGAGGTCTGGTGGCCCCTCCCCCCGGCAGGCAATGGCGGCGGTCTGACTTCCTGCTTCTTTATTTATGATTGAAGACAACATTCTCCTCTGGCTTCCTGTTTGACCTACTCTATACTTCGGACTCGTTGCTCCTGTGAGCGCCCACTGGTGGACAGTTGAAAAATTACTTTGATTGCTAATCCCTCTTTCTTCTCTGGAGGTTTGCCCTTTGATTTCTCATCTTCTACTGATCTAAGATGGCTAAGGGCCACAAATCAGCAGCAACTGACATGGGGAAAATTTTGGAAAGACTGGCAATATTGGACCAGAAGTTGGACAAGTTAGATGACGTCCAAAAAGGATTATCTGAAATTAAATCTGAAATGACACTTATGAAAAAAGATTTAAATGATGTTCAACAGCTGGCAGAGCAAAACAAGAAGAAGATGGGGGGTCTGGAGGGGGAGGTACGGGCACTCCAGAAGGTGGAGGATGGGAGAGGAAATGCAATGTTAACCTTACAATTGGATAAGATGTCTTATTTTCTCAGGTTCCAAAACGTGGAACAACTTGACCAGGAAAATTTGAGAGAAGTGATGGTTAAAATGTTGGGTGAATTTTTAGAAAGAGATTTGGAGTCTATTGGAAGGGATGTGGACTTGGTGTACAGAGTAAACTCACAATTTGCAATTTTACATAATCTACCAAGAGAGATTCATATTAAATTTGTGAGAAGGGAACTGAGAGATGAGATATTGAGAAAACAAAGACTGGGGGCGCTGGTGTACAGGGGCAAGGAGATCACCATCCTGAAGCAGATTCCCAGACAGGTACGAGAATTAAGAAGAAAATATTATTTTTTATCAAATAAGCTGTACCTCAAGGGAGTAGGTTTTAGGTGGCTGATTCCGGAGGGTTTGATGATTTTTTGGGAGGACAGTAAGAAGAAAATTAATAATGTAACGGAAGCTAAGGCTTTTTTTGACCAACATAAATCCTTCCTAGGTGGAGAAGATACAGGTGCCGAAGAGGGGGAAGTATTAGATGATCAAGGAGCGGAGGCGGACGGAGCTGTTGCGGCCCGGGAGGGGGAGGGAGGCCAGACCATGGTTTTAAGAGCCAGAACTAGGAAATGAAGAAAGGAGGGGAATCTATTGTTTAAGGTTTTTTTAATTGACTTTTTTTCTCTCTCTCTTTTTTTATTGTATTTTGTATAACACTCTTTTTTTTGTTTATATAATTTTTATATAACCTGGTTGTTTGTTTTGATTTAAGATAATAATGTCTGTTGTGTGAGAAATTAAAAAAAGAAAATAATAATTGAAATATCTTTATATAAAGATATTGAAAATTCAACATATTGTAAACTATAATATTGTATATTCTTAACCAATAAAAACTTTTTATTAAAAAAAAAAATTTCTACAGTATCTCTTGCCCAACTCTCAGTGGAAATCTATAGCTGACTATCATCAGCACATTTATGATACTTCCTCCAAACTTAGAGATAACTTCACCCAGCAATTTCATGTACGTGTTAAATATTAGGAGCAAAAAGGCCAACACTGCTCAGGGGATACTGTTAGGCTGATATCTCATTCTACCTACCCCAAGACCAACTGGTATCACCTTTGTAGAATGCTGTAGAAGCATTGTAGAATAGCACCCAACAATTGCAGCAGCCCAAAAAAAGCATCATGGTCAATAGTATTGAATGACTCTGTGAGGTCAAGTAGGATCAGTAAGATAATGAAGAGCAGAACCAGAACCAATCCATCACAACATCCAAGGTTATTCCATGCATATTTCTAAACCTAATCCTGATTGAAAAGAACTCTGATAATCCATTACCCTAGGACACACTGTAAATGAAACCCCATCACAAGAAGGTTCTCAACAACCTCCTTGAAGATTGTTCTTTTGCTAATTGTTTTATTTTAACCTGAATTAATGAAGATGGGAATTGTATGGTGTTCAGGGTTGATTTCCATCTGAGTAGTTTTAAGACTTGTAAAACAAACAAACCAGTTTTAAAAAGAGGAAGCAGGAAAGAGGACAATAGTTGTGCAGTATAGCCAGTTGCAGGGAAAATCTCTCCAGGAGAGGCCAAATCTCCATTTTTTTCCCAAGGCATCCAAAACAACTTTCCCTATGAAAGAGGTGTGGGCCATTTTGCTGATGCAGCTACTCATAGCACTACATCGGTCAAAACATGTCAGCAAAGCTCACACTACAGGATATCCTGTCCACTTAATTGGAGTCCACGGGGAAATGAAGCCCAGATCATATCTCACCAGATTCTGCCTATAAAGAATTAAGGCTCAGGCAAATACAAATGACTTAGCGAAATGTTGTGTAAGTGCATCACAATGGCCAGTTGGTTGATGTTTCTGTCCATCCCTCCAAAGTAAGAATAGCATAAACTTGATCAGAGGTGCTATATAACAATCCACTTGTAGAGAATTTTTAATAGGTGAGGTGCTATATAACACAATCCACTGCCTTGTGGAGAATTAAAACAGGGAGAAGCTGAACAAAGTGACCTTGGTCTCTCAGTACAGAAGGTAAATATGACAGAGATAAGTGAGCTTGCTGTGAAGTCTCCCATATCTAAAACACAGTGACAAGACAATTCTGTTCTTTGTGAACAAATTATAACAACAAGAAAAAGAACATTGTACTTAAAAATGTGCATACCTTCAAGAAAATCAAGAGATCAAACATGGTACTCCTTATGAACAGCATTTGCATAAAAATAAATGGAGAAACTTCCCTTCCCTTTACCTGTGTGATAGACTAGAATAGAATAGATTTATTTATTGGCCAAGTATGAATGGACACAAAAGGAATTTGTCTTGGTGCATACGCTCTCGGTGTACATAAAAGAAAAGATACATTTGTCAAGAATCATAAGGTACAACACTTAATGCTAGTCATAGAGAAACAGTCAATATAAATCTTAAGGATACCAGAAACAAGGTTACAGTCATACAGTCATAAGAGGACCCAGATTGTGGGGGCAATAAGCTGACTTGGTATAAATATACAAAAGTATGAAGGCTATTGCTTAACGCATTGTAAGACGCCCTGAGTCTCCGGAGAAGGGCGGCATATAAATCAAATTTTAAAAAAAAAGTGGGAGGAGATGGGTGATAGGAATGATGAGAAGATTAATAGTAATGCAGAAATAGTAATAGTACTTTAATAGTAAAATAGTAATTAATAGTAATGCAGAAATACTGCAATTATGCTAAATTACTACCATTCCTAGTATTGCTCAAACAGTATTATTCACTCTGGGGTACATGAACACAAAACTGTTTAATAATAAGAGGTACAATCCCCAACTCCTATCTTTCCACTTACCCAAAAGACATAAATCACTTTGACTTTTCAGACCCCTTTATCTCTCTGTTGTCCAATCCTGGGGTCTTTTTGGATCGGTATAGACTATGACAGAAGAGGTTGCAATGGAAGAGGCGGAAATTCCCTCTTAAAGGAAGAGGGAAATAATTGAGGTTTACAAATAGGATTTTCATGAAATTGGTTCTAGAGAAAATGCAAACAAAAAATGTGAAACAGCAGATGGTGCACAAAAGAACATTTTTAATATCGTAGTATAGCCTTTACTGTCATTGTACATCATATACAACGGAATTGGTTTAGCCTCTCTGGTGCAATCCATAACAGAAAATACAAAACAACATAAATAGTATAGAGAAAAATCCCTATACAAATAATTTGGGGGAAAAGACTAGTCATACGTTTCCATATGTACGGGGAGTGATTGTGATTGTGTTTAAGAGTCTGACAGCCCATGGATAGAAGCTGTTTTTAAACCTGTTTGTCCGGCTGGCTATGCTTCAATGTCTTCTGCCCAATGGTAGATGCGAAAAGTTACACTGGACACGGTGTGAATCACCCCTAAATATCTTCATTACGCTGCTGAAATAGCGAGACCTGTCAATGTCATTTAGTGGTGTTAGAGGGCAACAGATGGTTTCTTGTGCCGAATATAATATAATATAGAAGTCTGGGGCTAAAAATAAACAAAAGAACTCTGCAATACTTTGTTAAAAAATATTATTATTTTGTGACTGTACGTGGGTGCTTTTGAGGAAAATTATAAATGCCTAAAGTTTAGACAGAAAATACAGGTGTATTTTCATATCAAGTGTTTTTAGCTACAATGGGTATCAGATAGTTCTACAGATGTTGACGCCATTGATATCTGTGTATAAATGTGTTTAATACAGAACCTCTGAACTGCATTTAAATCTCTGTGTTTGAAGGAATTCACAAACCTGTGAGTGAAATAGAAAAAAATACATTTTCTCATTTGAATAAGGCATTATTTTCTTCTGGATGCTGTATGACTAACTTAACAACATGGCTTTAGGGAATTTGTTTTTGTCTTAACAGCATCCATTTTTACAATTATCCAGGCCACTAACAGAGTAACTATTATGATTATTCTTTAAATGCAATATTTAGAGTCACTTCAGATTTAATGATTTCAATTTAATAAATTCCAAGTTATTATAGTAACAATAAACACTGCACGTTCATACTCCACTGCTCTCCTTCCTAACTAGGATATTGTAACTTAATCTTGGTTTTTCAAGCAGGAGATGAAACCAGAACCATTTGAAAATAACAATAAAATCACCATAGTATCACAGGGGGAAAAGAAAAGATGGGAGAATTTTATAGTCATAATATTGGTTTTGGTTTTTTAAATACCAAAATGTTTGATATTAGCTAAGTTCTATAGAGCCAGCATACACATTATATGATTAGCCTATATACTCAATACAATCTCTGTAGAAGAAATATTGGCTTGACCAGATTACATAGTAGTCTTCATAAAATGAAGTTGGATCATCACAACTCACAAAATAGAAGTCGCAATAATAAACTGCATACACTGAATTGATTTATCATTCAAATAAACTTTCTCCTGCTATTAAGGCTGGAATCCCATAAGCTTTGGCAATAATGCACGGGAAGTTTCTAGACTCCTTCATTTCTCCTATGAGATTTAAGGGGAAATTGCTGAAGATCTCAGAATTTTTCTTCTTAAAAAAAGAAGGAACGGTTGAACAACTGTGCTCCATTAAGTTTCATGAATGATGTACTGATTAAGAAGACATTACTGCCTGTTATTCACAACTGAAGACAAGGGTCAAGTCCTTGAACTAGACAAGGACTTGCAAATCAGTTCCAATCTTATTCTAATATTGGGAAAAAGGAAAAGACAAGAAGAAAAGAGACAGTAAATGTATCTTTAAATAAAGAATACATCTATCTCTGCATTTTTCCCACTCATGCTGATTTCACTATAAAAGTAAAAACCTATTTCATGTATAAGCTCTGATTAAAATTCTTGGTTAGTAAGTACAAGTATACTGGCCAAATGTTTCCCTCAAATTATATATCAGAATATTCAGTGCATTTACTTTTTATTTATTAAACTTGCACTAGTAATTGATGCATGTGAAAATATTTGAACACCATCATATAGGCAGCTTAGGTTTATTGTTTATTTCACTGTGAGTTGTACCTTGGGTAATTTTAAATAATTTGTGATACTATGTAGCCAGGGATGGGATTCAGCCGGTTTGGACTGGTTCAAGAAAACCAGATGCTAATTTTACATCTGGTTCACCGAACCGGTAGTTGCAAGGCCTGGCTGGCCCTGCCACCCCTCCCCTCCCCTCCCAGGAGTCTCCACGTGGCCTGTTTTGGATGCCAGGTAAGTGCAGGGCCCTGGCGTAGGCTCTGGGAGGGTGAAAAATGGGCCTCCCAGAAGTTCAGGAAGTCCAGAAATGGGCCCATTTCCGGCCTCCAGAAGGCCTCTGGAGCCCGGGGGAGGCCGTTTTTGCCCCCCTGGAGGCTCAAGGAAAGCCTCTGAAGCTTGGGGAGGGTGAAAATGTCCCCTACATCATGGTGCAGAGGGCCGAGTAGGCCACACCCCCATGGCCATGCCCACCCAGCAAACAGGCAGAGAACTGGTTGCTAAATTTTTCAATCCCACCCCTGTATGTAGTCTGTTGATATTTTAAAAAATATCCCCAATGTTTAAAGTATGGATCCTACAGTAATTATCTATATCTCAAGTCATGATTCCCATCTAATGAAATGTTCAAAACAGTAGATTTGTATTTAAAGGCTTGATATGAATTTGCTTACAAAAAAGCTACTAGAAAAACTTCGTTATTTCTAAAAGATTTTTTTTTAAGTTTCTAGATATCTTTTCTAAAGGAAATATTATCTTCAACATTCCACATCTACTGTATTAGTAGAGGCAGAATATGAAGTCACCCAGTGACCTTCAAATAAAGTGGACTATTAAAGTCGGCTGCCCCAGATATAAATCCAACATTCTATGTGAGAGTTTTATAAATTTGTGTGGGTTTGTGGAAAGATGTATTTTGAACACATATTTTTTTCTTAATTATGTGGCAAACAGGGGAAGGGAGCTAAAGAAGGGGGAAAAGCTGAAGAATAATTTCTCTTCCTTTGCACCAATTAGTTTCTTATCGAAATTTCTCATGCACCACCGCTGAACACTTGGATGGGCTTTTTAAAGGACAGATTAATGTGGGTAATCTTGAGAGAAACAAGCCTGTAGAAAATTTTAGATATTGTATTGTCAAGCTTCCCCCTTTTGTGTGAAACAACGGAGGAGAACAATGCGTCATCTTGAAAGCTGTATGCTGTGCTATTCCCCACTTGGTATGAGATGTAGCCGTTAAGAGGTTTCTTTTCCCCTCCGCCAGCCTTGTCCTTCTTAATTAACACTGAAACAGCGGGGGATTTGGTGCAGAAGCCCAATAATGATGCAAGAAGCAAAGATAAAAACAGAATATGTCTAGCTGGCTTGAGAACATTCCCTTTGATTCATTAGACAATAAGAACCCACCAGTGTAGTTTGCTGTTGTCACTAAAATGTAGGGAAAAAGACTTGAGATGTATGTTGTTTTAGTGATAATTGCAAATTTTACAAAAAGCTCTCCTTGCTTCTGCAAATAAAGCATTGCCAACTCACTTGTTAAATACATTCCAGTAGAAAGTTGCCAGTAGAATAGAATAGAATAGAATAGAATAGAATAGAATAGAATAGAATA
>WNWU01000109.1:2455201-2570591 GCA_012654045.1 Ptyas mucosa | reverse complement strand
TAGAATAGAATAGAATAGAATAGAATAGAATAGAATAGAATAGAATAGAATAGAATAGAATAGAATAGAATAGAATAGAATAGAATTTTTTTATCGGACAAGTGTGATTGGACACACAAGGAATTTGTCTTTGGTGCATATGCTCTCAGTGTACATAAAAGAAAAGATACGTTCATCAAGAATCATAAGGTACAACACTAATTCATAGTCATAGGATACAAATAAACAATCGGGAAACAATCAATATTGATATAAATCGTAAGGATACAAGCAACAAGGTTACAGTCATACAGTCATAAGTGGAAGGAGATGGGTGATGGGAATGATGAGAAGATTAGTAGTAATGCAGACTTAGTAACTAGTTTGACAGTGTTGAGGGAATTATTTGTTTAGCAGAGTGATGGCGTTTGGGAAAAACCTGTTTTTGTGTTTAGTTGTTCTGGTGTGCAGTGCTCTATAGCATCGTTTTGAGGGCAGGAGTTGAAACAGTTTGTGTCCAGGATGTGAGGGGTCTGTAAATATTTAAATAAATAAATGTAAAGAAATAATTTTGAACATACAGCAGATTAAATGTATTAGATCACTCTATTCCTGAAATTAATTTCGTTAACATAACTTTAAATTCATCTACTGAGTATCCATGCCTGCCATTAAGGGCATCCAAAATATTCAACACTGTGCATCTTACCACAACCAATTACTTTAATTAAGAATTTTATTATGCCAACTGCAACTAAAGTCTACTGAACCAACTATTAAGTAGATATGTTTTCCATTTTCCATTGGAATTATGACACACCATTCCTTTTGAATGTATTTCAGCAAGTGATTAAAGAATTTGACCATGAAGGAAGTTGATAGGTGGCAATATGCTTCACTGGAATTGTGCCATAGATTTTAAGCAAATTATTAAAATTTGTTACTGTTGGTGGCAAAGGTCATTTAATCCTTTCAGTTGAAAGATTTTGAAGAAATTGGAGATCATCAAATAGAATTTTATAATAAATTTTGTTATATGTTTATTGTCTGGGGTCTTAAATTTTATACATAAATGCAACAAAACAAACTGATTTAATTCCTGTTTCTAGATGCCAGATTGTTGGGGGTTTTTTGCAAAATTTTAGAAAAGTAAAATACATCAGGAGTTTTCTTGAGAAATTGCTTGGATAAAAATCTCACAAAAAAGCTTTGAGAAACCCTACAACGCAAGATAATATGGCTCAAATTTGATCACGATTTATTTCCTTTATTAATATGAGTGGGTTACCTTGTAATTCATGGTACATACTAAATTGTAGAATATACACAGCTCAGAATTGTACAGGTAGTCCTCAACTTACAACTACAATTAAGCCCCAAATTTCTGTTGTTAAGCGAGACATTTGTTAAGTGAATTATGCCCCATTTTACAACCTTTCTTGCCACAGTTGTTCAGTGACTTGCTGCAGTTGTTAAGCTAGTAACAAGGTTGTTAAGTGAATTTGGCTGCCTCGTTGATTTTGCTTGTCAGAAGATTGCCAAAGGGGATCACATGATACTGGGACATTGCAATGGTCATAAATATGGACCAGTTGCCAAGCATTTGAATTTTGATCACATGACCATGGGGATGCTGTAATGATCATAAATGTGAAAAACGGTCATAAATCACTTTTTTCAGTGCTATTGTGATGACCCAGGGCATAGCACGAAAGCAACACAACCAGAGAACAGGTCTAACTCCCCTTTGTTGCTCCAACTGTGCCCCCAAACGTTCCCACATTCACTACAAATCCTGGAGCTGCCTCTGGCTGCAAGTAGCCCAGTAAACCAGGTTAATCAAACATTAACCAGGACCAGCAGTCCAATAAGTCAAGTTAACTAAACAGTAACCAGAACAAGAAGTTCAGCGAAGCAGGCAAACTGGCAAGCCCCACAAGACAGAGTACAGCAATCTCCAGGCTTTGGCAAGTGCACATGAGGCTCCACAGATTCAATGCTTCTTCCCGACAAAGGCCCCTCCCACCAGCACCTCCTTACATCTCAGTCCCCAGGTGTGCCTTGTGAAAGGGAGCAGGGCACTCTCCTTCCTCGTAGCCGTCTCAATCTCACAGTCTCTCTTCCCTCCTTGCTCTCAGATCAGGAGGTGGGTAGTCCTTGCTCTTCTCCTGTGCACTCCCTGTCTGCAGGCCTTACTAATTCAGAGAAGCCTTGCCTGGACTCACTGTGCTCTTCCCCAGTTTCCTCCAAGGCCTCTCCATCTCTGTCAGTTCTTGTTCCAGCTCATCTTCCCCTGCAGATTCAGACTCTGATGGGGGCATGACAGCTGTTGTAATTTCAAACGGTCACTAAATGAATTGTTGTAAGTCAAGGGATACCTGTATTTATTGGAGTGACATATAAGCTTTAATAATAGTTGTGGGGTGATGATGAGGATGATGCTGTGTGGCAAACTGCATTGAAGAGAAGATGGCAAGGGAATTGCCAGTGTTATTCTTTTGTGTATTTCATTCTCTTTTCACAGACATTAAAATTAATTTGTTGTGAAAACAGGAGAAGGTATGAAGTGGTGAGCAAACTATTAGTTTAATATTTTTTAAAGTCAATTGATAAATGCTGAAGAAAGTACAAATTATTATTACTGTACATCACAAGTTACAAATTGCTATAGATCAGAAAAATATTTCAAAAAAATTGAACTTTAGTTATTAACAACAAACAACAAAATGAGTAGAGGCCAGGGAACAAATGACTTTGCATGTAATTAAAATATGTCTTTGTGTGTATGTGTATGTGTGTGTGTGTACATCAGTAGTGAAATACAATTTTTTTTAATACCAGTTCTGTGGGCATGGCTTGGTGGGCATGGTGTGGTTTGGTGGGCGTGGCAAGGGCAAAATCTTCATTCCCACCCCACTCCTGGGGAAAGGATATTGCAAAATCTCCATTCCCACCCCACTCTGGGGCCAGCCAGAGGTGGTATTTGCCAGTTCTCCTAACTATTCAAAATTTCCGCTACCGGTTCTCTGAACTGCTCAAAATTTCCTCTACCAGTTCTCCAGAACCTGTCAGAACCTGCTGGATTTCACCCCTGGTGTACATTCATAAATATTTGGAAAAAAAATTCTTACTGAAATATGTACTAAGGCAGTGATGGCTAACCTTTTTGCCATTGTATGCCAAAAGGAGGGGTTGCATGGGGAGATTGCACACGGGCGTGTCCACACCCATAATTCATTGTGCTCCACCCCCACCGCGCATGTGCATGGACCCCCCACTTTTGGCACATGATGGCACAGTGGGCCCGGTAGGCCAGTTTTTCGCTCTCCCAAGGCTCCAGAGGCTTTCTTGGAGCCTGGGGAGGGCAAAAACGGCCTTGCCCACCCCCTGGAGGCTCTCTACAGGCCAAAAACAGCCTTTTCCCTGACTTCCAGTGGGCCTAGAAGGCCCTAAAATCAGGTGGCCAGCACGCAGATATGCGCTGGAGCTGAACTAGGGCAATGCTTGCGTGCCCACAGATGTGGCTCCACGTGCCACCTGTGGCACGCGTGCCATAGGTTCGCCATCACAGTACTAAGGCAACAAATAATTTATGAAATCTAATGAGGAAATGAAGGAAGAATCAGATGTTGTAAAACTCTTAAGTGTGAAAGAAGGAAACATAATACTGGGAGGATGGGGAGAAATCAAAATTCTAAAGACTTGAAGTATCACCGTGGATATGGATTTGATTAAAATATATATTTTCACCTACTGTAAACTTTGATTAATGATTTATTTGGTATGGGGAACCATGTGAATTACTACAATCCAAATAGTAAAAGCTACTAGAGAGCATAGACTAGCAGAACCACGAAGTACTTAGCTGAAAAGTTTGAGATAACTCTCTGCTGCCCAGACTGTATCACAGATGAATATGTTAATATGAGATAATAAGTTATGGCTATCATTAGTCAATTATCTGCTTCAAGCAAAGGATAACAAGGCATTTATCTCCCCGTTCCATGTGCAGAGATCAAGTGGTTTAGTAGTAAACTCATACTTTACTAGCCACAAAACAGCATGATCCAGCATTGGAACAACAGTTCGCTAATTTAGGAGATCCTTTAGCTTGGAATATTGGATTACCAACTGTCAATATATGAAAATCATTTATGAAAAAAACAATTATACTTACACTGTGGTACCTTGAGGCAAACTCCAGCTCTTGCATTGCAGCAGCATCTGCAAATACATAACTTATTTGGTTAACATTGCAACATATGCTTCATCGTTTGCTGTTTATGCTTACACCCCTGTGAACATCTGTCCCTGGGCGATGCAGAATAGAGTAGTTGGCAAATACAGTTCCTGTTTTTGCACTTTACCAGTATTTTCTGCCCCCCTTTCACTTCTTCCTCAGTTTTGGGTCTTCTATGAAAGGCCTGAGAATTTGAGAGTTCTATCTGTTGATGGTTAATTCTATGAAGGGGCTTGTCTTGCCATGCCACTTCCTCTGCTTGATCTTCCTCTCATGACTTCTGCTGCCTCAGACATAGTCTCAGGAGATTGCCATCTTACTGATATACTTCAGGGTGCTCTAGGTTTCATTCAGGACAGTGGTTTTGATATTCATCAAACCTTGCCTGCCCGCTTTCCAGCTGCTCTACAGTCTCTGAGAGTTGACCTTGGGGTGGTAGACTCCATACGTTATGAGGATCTTCACATTGGCAGCCTCCATGTCTTTCTTTAGCCAGTTCACTATACCAGAAGGGTGTCTGATGACTGGCAGGACATACATGTTGATTTTATCCTTCTCATTGAGCTGGCACTTCAGGTCATGATTTATCCGTTGATAGCATTTGGATATTACTGTCTTCTTTGGCTCATCATCATGGCTCCCATGTGACTGTGGGATACCAAGATACTTACATTTTATTATAGCAGACATACTATAGATGTCTGCTATATGGCCTGCTGATAGTTGCACCTCATCAGTCTTAACTACCTTCCCTCTCTTGACTACTATCTGGTCACAGTTCTCCAGTCTGAATGACATCCCAATATCTCACTGTAAATTTGGGCCAGATGGATCAGCGAGTAGATGCCTTGTTTACTGTTAGCATATACCTTGATGTCATCCATGTAAAGAAGGTGGCTGACGTCAGTTCCAGTCTTGAATTGTATTTGTATCCAATCCTTGTAATTATCTGACTGAGAGGGTCCAAACCTATGCAGAACTGCATCAGGGAAAGTACATCACTTTGGTATATGCTGTATTTGATGGCCTTGTGTAAGCTGTCTTGAGTTGACTTCCACAGTTATCTTCTACAATCTCACTGAGTTCTTGAGGAAGATGCTTAGTCACTTCTTTACTTTGTACCACACCAGTTATTTATAGATCCAGGTCTGTGGCATTGAGTAGTAGGATTTTCTGTAATCAATTCATGCTGGCCGCAGATTGGTCTGTCTACCTCTTGAGTCTTAGGTGACTACTTATCTATTTTTGGGCCTCTGGTGTTGTTGCCAATGCCCTTATGAACTGTGCTCATGTACTGGCCCATTTGGTCCCATAGCTTGGTGGCTATGTTGCCTGATAGAACGTCCTATGTTTTGGGAGACAGGTTATTGGTGGTGTTGGATGGAGATGTTCCCTTGTGGGGTGCTTAAATGTTTAGCATTGCCTTTCCTTAGGTTAGCCAGTCTGATGGATCGGGCAAACCGATAGTGGCAGCGGCAGTGTGCCTTCTCTTTTTCCCATGTGTTCTTCCAATACTGTTCAGTTTCTGCTATTGGTGGCTCTGCTATTTAATGTGTTGTAGCATTGTAGTTGGTAGTGCACTTTGAATGGGTCTTTGGATAATAGGGCTTTTATCTTCTTGGAATCTATTTCTCTAGAGTATCTCCTTTGTCAGTAGCTCATGCTTTGATCCTTTGTTTAGCAGTCTTGAGGGCCTCAGATGGAGTCAGATTCTTGATACTTTTTTCAATAGTTAAGTGTTATCCTTAATCTCTACACCCTTTACCAGCTGACTAACTTCTCTCCAAGTTGCCTTGCTCTTAGCCTCTAATCTCATTCCCCAGGGGAGAGGTGTGCATACTGTTGCTCTTCTTGATCATGTAACCAGGATTACATGATCTCAAGGATTACAGTGACTGCAGCATATACCAGTTCATTAGTTTATGGTGGCAATAGGGATTATCATGAGGTGATCAGTTGGCATTTTCTAGCATTCTATCTGATGATCCTTGTCTTTTGAGTCTTGGCAATCAATGCTAAGTGTTGACTCGCTCTTATGCCTCATATCAATTGTTGTGCTTTGTAATGTAGGGGATGGCAGTGACAGTCCATGGGTGCACATCCATTTGTTCATGTGATCTTCCTGAGTCTGTCTCCAGTTGTGAAAGCAGCTTCTTTTTCAGTATGTTGAAGTTTTGGGTAACTAGCTATTTCTCAGTTAGTGTGAATATAGGTCTTCTGTCCATCCATAGTTTCCTAATCATTTCATTTGTCTCTTCTCATTAGGTCTGCTGCTGTAGTAGCATTCCATCAATTCCAAGTTTTCTTGTCTTGTCCATGTATGGTTTGTTCCAGAAGCCCCCTTGTCATCTGACTGTCCTGCTGGCATGACTCTTGTCATTTGTGTAATCTTGTATTGGAGGTAAGCAGATGAAACATTGGGAGGTCTTTGTCCAAGGACCTCTGGTACAGCGGTGAGTTCTACTTACCTTTACTACCGGTTCACAACGGGGCTGTGTGTGCATGCTCGCGCACGCGTGTGCTCTTCTGCACATCTGCAGAAGCATTTTGGTCACGGGGTCAGTGGGTGGAGCCTCCCACCAGTTTTACTACCGGTTCTATAGAACTGGTGCGAACCGGGGGCAACCCACCACTGCTCTGGTAGTAAGAGCTATTTTACCTTGGTCTCCTGCATCAAAAGCCAATGCATTAACTACTACCCTATCCAGCCGTGTGTGTGTGTGTGTGTGTATGTATGTGTGTGTGTGTGTAACTTCCAATATGTGTATATCTATATCTGGTAAGACCTAAATACAGAAGAAAAGCAATTTAGAATTGTTTACTGGAATTTGGAATGAATGAAAAGTTAGACAGGCACAGCAGTAAAGGAATTATGCAGTGAAGGTCATAACAATTTGCTGTTCAGAGCGAATATGTTGTAAGCTTTGCCAACATTTCTCAGTCTGGACAAGATTTTCTTAAGACAATTTAGGGTCAAATCTGCCTGGCCAGAGAACAAGAATGGTTTAAGAGTGTAATATGGATATGCCACTATTATCCTCTATTCATACATGCACACAGTTCAAAGTTACAAATTTGTCATAGGTTTACAGATATGGAATCAACTTCATTTGTCAATAAAAAGATAATCTTCTTGAAGATTCAAAGGAACTATTTATATCATCTAAATTACTACTAAGATTGCAATTTTTCCAGCCAGCACATCTACATTTGAAATAGCACAAAACTTGCTAATTCAGTTTTATACCAATCATTTCGCCTCCATACACAGGCACTTCTGTTTCCATGTTTGAAAAGATTTCACCTGCTAAATTTCTTCCAGGTGATGTGTTTTTAGAACACCTGCTGATAAATGGAAGTTGGAGAAAGTTGTGATAAAATTGATGAAATTTTATCACAACTTTATTTACCCTAAATATGCTCTGCCATGATTCAAGATTTCTTCATATCTTGTGTAAATGTTATAGTGTCTCTTCCTTGTTTTACATAGATTTAGTGTCTAAGCGTAAATCATTCATCCTAATAGATGGTTAGTAATATCCGTATTGTTCTGCCATTATTTTTATTGCATGTCTTTGAACTGGCGGATCAATAAAGTTTTATTGGAGAGCTGCTGTGTGCAAAATGAAGAATGAAGTTAAGAGTTGTTGGATAAATAATATTTCATTTCAAGCATGTGTTTAACGTGTATGAAAAATACCATATCAAGATGTATTGTTATAGAGTTATTATTTAAATCAGTCAGTATTGGCATTCATTTTCTCCCTTCCCATCTTGATCCTGATTGTCTCTTGCTTTTATTTGGACGCTCCATAAATTAGTTGCCATGGAAATTAACACCACTCAAATGATGGCTTTTTCCATGGAGATGAAGTCAGCAACTTGTTCTCACATCCCTGGGAATAGTAGGCCTGGGAAAGACAGTCATCTGCTTTGAGTTTTCAACCCAGACAGCACTGATGTGAGCTGTATTAATGGATTAAAAGCACAATGTGTTTTACTATAGGCACAAAACCTTACAAGCACTGCAGAGGAGTATAATAAGGTTACACAAATGAGCCAGAGTCTTGCAAAGATTCACACACATACATCAAGATTCCGCATTTGGAATAGTACAGCAATTTCTCAGGACTAGTGCTGGCAGAGCTTTCTGTATTAGTTCTGGTTTTTTTTAAAAAAAAAGCTAGTATGGGGGGATCCTAGCATTGGTCTCATTATACTTTCCCATTACACCAGTAAAATTGCACCTACCCTGTTGCCCCAAAAATAAGACATCCCCTGATAATAAGCCCAATCGGGCTTTTGAGCACATGCACTAAAATAAGCCTCCCTCCAAAAATAAGCCCTCCCCGAAAATATTTAAATGCAGAGCTGGAAATCAGGTAAGATGGCAAGAGGAGCCTCATCTTGCTCCATTCACCCCAAAATAACAAGAATTCCCCGAAAATAAGGCCAAGCGCTTATTTTTGGGTTAAAAAAAATATAAGACAGGGTCTTATTTTCAGGGAAACACAGTAGTGTATCCTAGGATAAGATCTAGCATCAGCTTAGAAGTCAAGCAATTTGAAAATATCTGTATTGTATTCTAGGTCTTCACTCTGTTCTCAGTGCATGGATGCTTCATTTTTATATTTCACTTCCAAAGATCAAGCAATTTTCATAGCCAATCCCCGTAAGACAAGCGTGTTATTTCAGTACTCCAGGTATAAAGCTCAATGGCTTTCCAAAGATGACAAAGAGAATCATACAGAGGTGACATTTCCTTTGCCTATAATAATTTACATTTAATTATTACACACACTATGCAATTAACTATGTATGGTACAGATTATTTGTATAACAGGAATCTTAAATTAATTTAATTATCTTCTTAATTAACGGATCAATCCTACACAGCTATGTTGAAGGGAAAATGCATTGTATTCAATGGTGGGTTGCCCCTGGTTCAGACCTGTTCTATAGAACCGGTAGTAAAACTGGCAGGAGGCTCCGCCCACTGACCCTGACATTATCAGGAAGCTTCTGCGCATTCGTGCACGGCCCCATTGTGAACCGGTAGTAAAGGTAACGTTGCCCACTCCTGATTGTATTATATCAGCAGAAATATTGTTATATATTCTGTTATATATCAGTTCAAGGAGAACAACACAAACCACCAAGTAGGCTGAAGGAATAAAATTAAAATATATTTGACATCCCTGAAACTATATCCCAAAAGTTGCTAATCTGGGACTATGCCAGACCGTATTATTTCCATTAACAAATGGAAGAAGCCAAGGTGTTTAGGATAATATTTGGTATGAAGTGATGGTATTCTGCTGATTCAAACTGGTTTAGGTGAACCGGTAGCGACGGCGGCGGGAGATTCTGCCCACTCACCCCGACATCATCATGTCGTGTTTTTTATGCTATGCACATGCGCTCACATTTGTGAACCGGTAGCGAAGGTAAGTGAATACCACCACTGTTGGTATGCCTCCAGCAACTTGCAACACACAACATGTAAAATGATGCCACACCTCCTCCAATTTACCAGCCTCACTGCACAGTTAGGAAAAAACCCTGCCATAGTTGAATCTATGCCTAGACCCCAAGAGTCTTTGTTGTCCCACTGAATAGGACATGGAGCTTAGGTTTCACACACTTTTTGCAGTTTTGGCAAGAACAAGTCATGTCAAGAAGAAAATTAACAATGTTCCTGGAATTTAAAACCACTCTGCAAATTCAACAATACAGGAAAGGTATTCATTCAGCCATAGCAGCAAATACGAAGAACATATGTTCCTCTGCTGTCCCCTGCCCCCAACCTACACACCAAGTCTGGGAGATAAATTCTGAAAGAACAACCATTGCAAAAAGAGCCATAGACAAGTAGGAGAAAAGTATATTCTGGATATAAGAATTGCAGTTCTGAATCCAGTATACCACAATCATGAGGACGGTCCCTTCCCATCCAAACATAGCTTATTTTTATTTATTTATTTCATTTGTCAAACATCTATGAGATAACAGATATAAGTATAAACATGAATATGAACACAGGAAATGGATACGAATAAATGGAGACAGTAGGACAGGGACGGTAGGTGCGTTGGTATGCTTATGTACACCCCTTAAAGACCTCTTAGGAATGGGGTGAGGTCAACAATAGACAGTTAGTAAGTAAGTAAGTTAGTTAGTAAGAAGAATGGCAACAGCTAATACCCTACCTGCTGTTTAAGTCAGCCAACCCCAGTGTTCTTACTATAGTTATAGGTTAACATTAAAAATTGATCAGTTTAAATTAGCAATGCAGCACTATGCAAGCTATTGTTTCATCCATTAAAATGATGGCAACAAAGAGCCTTGCCATATCTTAATAAGTAACACATTTATAATATCCTAAACTGTTGTAGTTCTTAAACAACTTCATTAATTTTACAGGGTATTGTTCTCAGGGACAGAAATATAGAACTTTCTATTTCCTGAAGCAAGATTCTCATTGGGATCCACAGTGAATCATATTGTTTCAAAAGCTGTTTAAGCTAATTGGCATATCTTAAATGGCTAAATACTGTTTCAGCTGAATCTGAATTTTTGGTCTGCTCATCTATTTTGATGGCGGTGTGAATTGCGAAATCCTGCCACTGAAGAATGTTTTTCCAGAATGGATTTTTCATATTAATTACAGGTCATAAAACCATGAATGGGTGCTTCAAGTACATAAAGTAAAGGTAAAGGTTCCTCTCACACATACGTGCTAGTCATTCCCGACTTTAAGGGGTGGTGCTCATCTCCATTTCAAAGCCAAAGAGCCAGCGCTCTCCAAAGACGTCTCCGTGGTCATGTGGCCAGCATGACTAAATGCCAAAGGCACACGGAACACTGTTACCTTCCCACCAAAGGTGGACCCTATTTATCTACTTGCATTTTTTATGTGCTTTCGAACTGCTAGGTTGGCAGAAGCTGGGACAAGTAACGGGAGCGCACCCTGTTATGCGGCACTAGGGATTTGAACCGCTGAACTGCTGACCTTTCGATCGACAAGCTCAGCGTCTTAGCCACTGAGCCACTGCATCCCTATTTTCAAGTACATAACGTCATATAAATGTACTGGTATGTGATTCATGATCACATGGAAGAACAAAAGAATAAACCAGTTGCATGGAGAAAAACACATAGTTTTCAACACGACTGCTACATTATAGACATAGAGACAAAAGGGGGTCTTGTTTTCCATAAGCCTTGCTCAGCTGTAGGCTTTGAATACCACTTATGTTAACTGCACACAAAATCACACAGCATTTTATTAGGAGTAAGCAATGGAGTTGGTTTCTTTGTTTCTTTCGTATATTAGGAATTATTTTCATATAATTGAACTTCATCACATAAACTTCAGTATGAATTCAATACAAATGTGTGGTGTTCAGGTGTTGAGTTCTTTGTTTAGTAATGGCACTTTTCACTTAAATTAAGCATTTAAAAGTTCAGTGCAAAATAACGATGGTGTCACCTGGATTTAAAAATAAACCAATACATCCTTACATGGGTATTTAAATGAAAGTACTATTTAAACAATTCTAAGTTGACATAATGACATGTGTGCTGTGAGTTTGAGAAAATAAACACTTAATGCCTACTAAGAAACTGCCTCCAGTACATGGTCTGTTAAAAGCTTTGATAATGTCATCATGCAAATAATGTAATTATGTAATTTGCATCAATCGCCTCATGTCTCATGTAAGTACATTAACCTTTGGTCATTTGTGCAGTAATGTGATGATGTGCCTATCATTTGCAGATATTCTTCTTTCTTCTGGATGCTTCCATCAGGTCAGAGAAATAATTTCCCCTTGTAAAGTGAGCGGGTTTCAAAATTACTTACTGAGTTCACTTTGGGCACTGTATGCGAGTTCTGTGTATGTTGTTTTCTTTCACGTATGTGGTACAGCAATTGTTACTAGTAGTTTGGGGCTACCAGAAGTCAATATTCTCTTGTCTGAGGAGATGGGTCTCCTCAGAGTGGCAGTGGCGCAGTGGTTAGAGTGCAGAACTGCAGGCTACTTCTGCTGATCACTGGCTGCCAGCAGTTTGGCGGATCAAATCTCACCAGGTTCAAGGTTGACTCAGCCTTCCATCCTTCCGAGGTGGGTAAAATGAGGACCCAGATTGTTGAGGGCAATGTGCTGACTCTGTAAACCGCTTAGAGAGAGATGGAAAGCATTGTGAAGCAGTATATAAGTCTAAGTGCTATTGCTATTTGCTCTCCTGAAATTAGCTGGGTGCTCATTCCATGATTATTCTTGCTTTTGTCTACTCAATTCATTTCCCCCATTGCACTGAACATGCTAAAAAAAAGAAGTTTGAAGAAGCCCTATTTCTGAAGAGTTAAAACAGTGGAACCCAAGTCTTTCCATCTGATCCATTGGAAATATCAAGTAGGATAACAAATGGTTTATTAACTAATTATGATGTAAGCGTCCATGGGTTATGAAATTTTACAATACATCTATTAAACTTTAACTCCACACATATTGTTTCTAGAAACACATTTCCAGGTTAAGGATTGGAGAATCCATGAATTGCAATTAACTAGGAGATGAGATGACCTGTTAGAGGAAGGCAAAAGGCTGCTCCTCAGAGTTAGGAAGAGGAGAAAAGTAGAAGTAAACTGAGGTGGAAGGATTGATATCTGTATTTATCATTGACCCATATCTCTTTGTGAAAGAATGTGCAAGTCTATGACAGATAACTGGAAGGAGATATTTGGCCAATTTTTTGTCTACTATTGCAAACTATTAAAGTCAAGCATTTATTTACTAAAACTGTTTTTAAAGGACACTTAGTATGAAACCAAGATATTTCGGCTCTACTTGGCTTTGATTTTATAAAATCAACCAAACAGCAACCAAACAGGACTCCAATGGATAATTAAGGCTACAGAAAGAATTTGCAACCAGTCTGCCTTTCATAGAAGACCTGTATATTTCACGGGTCAGAAGGAGGGCTGAGAAAATATCTACAGACCCCTCACATCCTGGTCGTAAACTGTTTCAATTCCTCCCATCAGGACAGTATTATAGGACATTTCAGGCCAAAACAACTAAACACAGGGACAGTTTTTCCCCCCAAGGGCCATCACTCATCAACACCTAATTCTCACAGTGCTGTCTAATATCTATGTGTATTTATTCACGTAGTATGACTGTAACATTATTATTTATCTTTATTATCTTTCTTACTCCATCCTCTTATTGGTATTATTATGATGATGATGATTATTGTTATTCTGTTGCTTTGCATTTACACCCAGAGCTTCTCCACCGGAGACAAATTTCTTGTGTGTCTAATCACACTTGCCCCAATAAAGTATTCAATTCAATTCAATTCAATTCAAGTATTCAGTAATGGCAGCATGCTTTTTGTTATAAAAGGAGACATTTCAAGATTTTATTGCAAAGTTTATTTGTGGTGATTTACAAAGTGAAATGTTTCCAAGTTGATAGCATGGAGGTGGTTTTTTTTTCCAACAAAAAAAAAAACAAAGTAGCACTTGGTATTCTTTCCATATCAGCAATGCAATTTTTTACTTCAAAGATGGCTTCTAAAGACAGGTCTTCTTTCATCCAGAAGTATTAATACCCCAGACAATAAGCTGACAGATGTTATGCTTTTTCATATTGGCGAACAGCAACAATATCACCAAAGGTGAGAGTCTGCAAATTCAGTGAATACAAACAAAAGACAATTTAAAACAATTATAGACTATTGGGCATAATGTGTAGAGATAAATGAATCATGTGGTCTTTGACAAGGCACCGAAGCAAAAGCTAGACATTCCTGAACATCTGAGTCTGACCCATTTCTGCAATATCATGACAGAAAACAATTTCTCCAAACATAGCAAGCAAATGACCCAGTGCTATTTCAGGTCTTCACGCTTTTGCTGCATGAATTAACCTGAACTTTTCATATTAATGTAGAACAGGGCTGCCAAATTCGCAGCCTGTGGCGTGGATGCATCACGCGCTGGCCACGCCCACCCCTGGTTTAGCGAAGGGGGGGGAGTCATGATACATCACATGACAACGATGTGACGATATGAGTTTGACATCCCTGATGTAGAGAAATTGTGAAATAAAAAATTAAAAGTGAACACAAATGAAAGATTTTAACACAGGTTGGTTACAACAGATTCTTCACCTGCAGGGAGATCCTGCATTTACAATTGGTGTTCATGCTTATTCCCCCCTTATGTTCAACTCTTAGCTTTGCACAACAAGCTCATATTTACATAATATATTCTAGTCAACCAATCAGAACTGTGTTTGCTTCTGTTACACTTTAATGTGCTATTCATAAGTCACATGTCATTCTTGTTTATTGCAACCCTATTTATACTTGTTACAGATTTCCCTTACAAATATCATGGTGAGAGGGTCCATTCATAAATGCATTACAAAGTATGTCACATTTTTTGAAATAATTGAATTGGCTCTAGATTGCAATAATGGATCATTGGATAATGGAGAACAAAGTACTTTCTAATGCAGGAATTTCTCTAAATCAATCATGTTTCCATTTTAAAAAATGCCATTTCCAAACAAAAAACATGAAAGAAGTCATTTTTAATATCTATGGAAGCATCTCAAGAAGTCTCATTGAAAGAAAGAAGAAAGAAAATTTGTTTTTAATATCATATTTCTGCAATATGAGACTCTGGGATTCCCAATTCAGTTGCTTTAGTCTTTGTCAACATTGAAGTGATACAATTGTATTCTCATATGACAAATATCACATGTTTTATAATTCCATAGAGCTACAGAACGTAATGGGACTGTTTTTAGAAGCTATCATTGATCTGTACTTAGGTAGGGAAAGGAGGACCCCGTCATAATGTCTATGGCATAATAAACCCTCAGGACCAATTTTTAACTTTAGGAAGCTTTACTTACCATGACCATTTTATCGTCTTTAATTTCCCTAACAAAGTTTGTTTCCTTGCCATCCCATCTTTGTACGTGAACCAATTTATCACCATCCATGCTCACAACAGACTGTGGAAATAGATGGAAAGTGTCATAAAAATTGCCCAAACAATTCATTCAGGTTTAATAGTTCAACTTGAAAATCTTTATCTGTGGAAAATAAAAAAATGCTTCAGTCTTTGAATGACGATGGACTACTAGGGGCATATGCTGCAATGGTCTAACAATTCTAGGTGATGTCTGTTGCTGCTTGATCAAAGTCTTGCAACTTTCCACATTAAAAGGGGTGGGATTCAACCACACAATCACAATGCCATCTGAACGTTTTAGATCAGGGGTCTCCAACCTTGGCAATTTTAAGCCTGGCAGACTTCAACCCCAAGAATTCTGGGAGTTGAAGTCCGCCAGGGTTAAAGCTGCCAAGGTTGGAGACCCCTGTTTTAGATCACCCAGCAAGTGCCTCTTTAGACCACTAGTTTCAAAGAAATGAATTCGTTAGCAAGATATTTTTAGCAGATCACTTATTTAAAAAATGAACATGAAAACTAAATGAATTCTTTTCCTGTGTACAATTCTATGCATGTTCATATTAAAGGTGTTGTATTTAACATGCATTTCAGTTAAAAGACTTCAATTTATATGCCTCAAATAGGAACCAAAAGAGAACTTTCAGTGCAGGGGTCTCCAACCTTGGCAACTTTAAGACTTGTGGACTTCAACTCCCAGAATTCCTCAGCCAGCTTTACTTAAAGGTCTTAAAGTTGCCAAGTTTGGAGACCCCTGTTCTAGTGAGATTAAAACACCAACCTGGGACAGAATTTAGGATTGGGTTTTTTCCTCCCAAGCAAATTCTGAACCTTTCAGGAATCCCAGTAGAATAGGGCATAATGGCAACAAGTATGAGATTCAGAGACAAAGTGCATTTTCTCTTATGTCCATGAGAGTAAGCAGAGCAGGTGGTTGCCCATTGTTAAGAGCCCCAATAAATATATATATAAATAATACAAACATATAATCATTAAAGTTATCTTCCATTACATTTTATTGATCTTTCAGGTTTTGAAAGAAATGTATGCTTTAGCACCCTAATTTAATTTGCAAAGCAAGCGGATTAATCTTTTAATCGTTCTCTCATGCCAGTGGAGAGGACACTGAAATTAAGTTGTAAATGTTTCTTCCACCAGCTTACTGTTTGTTTCAGAGGAAAGACACCTTTCCCCATTCAAAGTCTCTTTCCTGCCAACTCTAAAAAATAAAAATAAGGCTGCTTCCCCCCCCCCCCCTACTTACTTTGCAATTCCTGTCATCTGCAGTAACTTCATCAAATTCTTCTCCCAGTTTGAAGTTTATTTCTGTGTTCTTGAAAGTACTCTGTGTTCGAATCGCCACTTTGTCCCCTTCCTGGCTGATGATCACAGTTGGTTTGGTAACATTCCCCACTTGACGAGTAGCAAAGCCAACTCCTTTAATATATAAAATAAATTGAAAACCAGAAACATCCATTTTATGTTGTTGGAGTTCTTAAATAAGAAAGAAGCAGTCTGTCTGATGTGGAAGGCACCAAACCAAAACAGCTGTTTTGTTGCTGTTAAATCAAGAACAATTATTTGTAACAAAAGGTAGTAATGATCTAGATAGAATTCTAAGCAGAGCTGTATGGAAGACTCCAAGGTACTCAGCCAAATGTATTTCTGAATGTTCAAATAAAACACCATATGAATTTTATTTTTGACATAGCTCTTCTATTTCAATGAACCTAAACTTTTCTTTGTAGAAAAAAAAATGGTTCCTTTTTTTCCAATATTATTTGATCTCACCAAATTAGTATGAGACAATGGAGTGATGCAAATTAGTTTCAGGTTATTGGCGGAAGATGCATGTTTATGCAGATTGTTTTAATTTCTACAACCTAGATTTGTACATGGATTTGTTATTGTACTGAATACCATTTATTTCCCATATATCCTAAAGATGTACAAAACAGAGCATACATAGACTTGGGCAAAATACTTTTTCAGTTCTCTCTCTTCCCATCCCACCCCCATCTATTTTCTAAAAACAGACAAGAAACAGGCCACATGCAATCCATTTTTCTTACATTAAAAGAGAAATTAGCTTTCCAATTCAGTTACACTCACATATTTAAAATCTAACAAGCCTATCGATTCATTGAATTTAATGGAACTTTACAACAAATCTTTGAAATAAATATGCTTCTAATCATGTTATTTGACTAACATACATTTTTACAATATATCTCCTCACATATAAGTTAAAACAGGATCCACTGATGATTTTATAGGATGCTGTTTCTACATACCTAATGCTTTCATGTACTCATCAAAGTTCTGGCTGTCAATCAGCTTCCAAGTAGCACAAAATGCCTCAGCCATCTTCACTGTGGGATGAGTGAGAGAAAGGGACAAAAGCTGCTATGATAGCAACGGCTACCCTCCCTAAAACTGGGTTTAAATCCTGCACGGGTTACTCCTGCTCAGCTTCCTCACTGAGGGAACATCCAATGAAACTGAAAACAATTTAAACTGTTGCCTCCTCCTGGATTTTCCCATTATTCCTTTGAGGTGGGAGGGGGTGGGGAGCGAGAGCTGGTGGGAAGGTTGATATTCAGCTGATGATTGGATCAGGCCACTGGGTCAACAGAGCTGGTTGGACTAGCCATCCTATTCAGCCTGGGAAACGTGAGGGAGAGAGAAGAAAAGGCTTTTCTGCAAATGAGAGGAATGCCAAATGATGTGAGGGTCTTTTAAGTCCTGTTTGAAAACTTGGCAAGGGATACTGCAGCCTCGGAATGGGAGCCACACAATACAATAATCAGATGCATTTCCGCTGACACTCTATGCGGGCGACAATTTTAAAAGAATGCTGGGTGGTGTTGGAAAGAAAAGCAAAAGTTATTGGATTTTGGACTGGGCCCTTTAATGCTAGAATAAAAGAATAAATGAACCTGTATTACAAAACTATAACTAGGTAGTTATTGCAATCATGCTTTCTTGGTTATCCCCTTGTTATATTTAGTATATTTTGATTATCCTTGTCATATTCAGCATTTTTTCAAGTTTTTGAGTATTCAGTATTTTTTCCCAAATAATAGGGGTGGTTTTTTTTAAGAGTGGAAGCAAAATATAACAGTGTGAATTCTTTATTTTCCTATTTCTGGAGTTTTTAAAAGTATTTAGAAATCTCCCTGCCTGTCCATCTTCTCCCTTGAGTATAATCATTATCATTAAAGTATAATCATTAAAATTTGTTTATAGGATCATTTACAAAGACATAGTTTTGTCAAGGACAAGGAAAGTTGTCCTGCAATGCAAAATGTTACAACAAAGGACTTGACAACATGCTAACAGAATGTTTTTTCTTCGAAGCATTCTGAAAATGTGTGATGACTTAACAAAGAGCTTTTCCCCAAACTCATTTGTAGATACTGCAATAGTGTCTAATACTATTACATCCAGTAGTCTCTTCAGCCAAAGGAAGCCAAGTGAAGTAGTGATATGTTTTCACTTAATGAACTGTCATGTAATGGATTAAATACAGCATGAACCATCTTTTTTTTTGTATATGTGGAAACTCCTGGCTTAACATAGAAACAAAGGAAATAGAGACATAAAAAAAGAAGAAGACTGAACGCAGGGAGCCTAACCTGTTATCTTACAATAGGAGTATCCAACCTTGGCAACTTTAAGACCTGAGAACAGTGGTGGGATTCAGCCAATTCGCACCACTTTGGGTGAACTGGTTGTTAACTTTCTGAGCAGTTTGGCAAACTGATTGTTGGAAGAAATGATTAGGGCAGAGAACCGGTTGTTAAATTACTTGAATCTCACCATTGCCTGAGAACTTCCAGAAGTGCTGGCTGGGGAATTCTAGGAATTGAAGTCCACAGGTCTTAAAGTTCCAAGGTTGGACACCCTTGCCTTAAAATGTCTGTAAAATAATGAATTAGCAATAGCAATTACAGTTAAATTTATATACTGCTTCAGACTGCTTTACAGCCCTCTCTAAGTGGCTTACACTGTCAGCATATTGCACCCAACAATCTGGGTCCTCAGAAGTATGGAAGGCTGAGTCAACCTTGAGCTGGTCAGGGTCGAATTGCTGGCATCTTGGAGGACCTCCAGTCCAACCCTCTGCTCAAGTAAGAGATCCTATACCCGTGATAGCGAACCTATGGTATGCGTGCCACAGGTGGCATGCAGAGCCATATCGGTGGGCACACGAGCGTTGCCCTAGCTCAGCTTCAGTGTGCATGCACACGCCGGGCAGCTGATTTTCAGGCCTTCTGGGCCTACCAGAAGTCAGGAAACAAACACATGGCTGAAAGAGAAAGAGAGACTGCAAAAGTTGCAAATGCAGACATTGGTTATTATTTCAAGTTCTGTTTTCAGCGCTGTCATAACTTTGGACAGTTGCTGTATGAAGCATTTGGTTAATGAGGTCTACCTGTATTTCATTCTGCTCTGCTCACAATCACTCATGCCTTGGTCACCTCCAGAATGGATTCCAGTAACATGGTCTATTGGGGCTGTTCTTGAAGACAATCCAGAAGTTTCAGCTGGTGCAAAATGTGGTGGCATGCAGTTACGTGTGTCCTTAGATGGTGTTGTGGTCCACCAGCAGCCTGCAGAGCTGGCAGCGGAGTGGGACAGTGAGGAGGCTGGGGAGGACAATGGGCCAGTCCTGGAGTCAGGGGAAGGCCCAGATGAGGGCTCTGCGTCGGAGGCAGAGATGGGGCCAGGGCCATCTGGGAGCAATGTGCAGACTCCAGAGCCTCCAGAGGCAGACAGCAGAGAGGCAGAGGAACAGGAGGAGCCTGTTCCTAGTGCACACATGCGAAGAGCTGCCAGAATGCAAGAGCAGCTAAAACAAAAAGGACGACTTGGGAGTAAGGCCAGGAGATGATTGTCCCCTCCCATAAGGCTTAAAAGAGCAGCAAAGGCCCTTGGGCTCTTTGTAGGAAAGCAATGTTGCTACATTTGTTTTTTGTCAGCGTCTCTTGTTTCTGAACTTTGTGGGGCTTTGCCAAGAAAAGCCTTTGGCAGGGTGCCAAAGAAAACAAAGGTTTATGATAAGGCCGAAGGACTTTTTCTGAAGGAGTTGTTTTGGAATTAATTTGGACTAAGCTGAGAATGAAGTAATTCTCAGCTGTTCTAATAAAATATGTTTGTTTAGGACTTATTGTGTCTGGTAATAACTACTTGGGCCTAGGTCACAACAGATGGACATAGGTTACACCTTTGCTCCATGAGCTTTATTGTTTGCCATTTTGCTTCTGATTCTAATTCAAAGGTCTTTTTTAAAAAAAACCTTTAAAGCCATACTTTAAAGCATGGGGCCAGGTTACCCGAGGGACCATCCCATCAGAATTAGAAAATGTATGTATGTGTCCTGTCTGTGAAGGAGTTCCATCTGTTGGGAGTAGGAAGTAAACTTTTCCATCATAGCACCCATCCTCTGGAACACCATCCCTCCTGAGGTGAAATTCGTCCCAACTCTTATGGCTTTCTATAAAGCTCTCAAGACATGTGTCACGTTCTGGTGTCCTGCATAAGAAAAGCCAGCAACACAATTGATGTTAGATTGTTTATCTAGAAACATGGACCCAGCACGAAGCGACCATCCAAAAGTTTGTGCTCACCTGCCCCTTATATTGTGCCCCACATTCCCTGTGTGTATACCCCACCCCTCCCACCAACCGCTTAGACAGCCTATGCAATCCGACCATGCCCGTAACCACCCATCCTAGCTCATCCTGCCCAGTTTCCTGCTGCCCCCCACACTCCGATGATCAGCTGTTTTCCCAATCTGACAAACAGTGTTTTTCACTGAGCTAGGTATAGCTAGGGTTCAGCTAGTCAGGCGGCAGCTCCGTGGATGCAGGAGTGGTCAGTCAGTCAAAGTCTGGGGCTCCCTAGCCAGGCGGCAGGCCATGGATGACAGAGTGAAGCGATGCAGGACTCTTAGGTGGCAGCTCCATGGCGGCCTGGCCATTGCCGACCATGCATGGGCATCCACTCCTCCCCCACCCGAATGGCGTCCCTGGACCATCTGGCAGAGCCCCATGTAAAGAGCATTGCAGTAGTCCAGGTGGAAAGTGACAAGTGCCTGAGTGACTGTGCATAAGGAGTCCCGATCCAGAAAGGGACGCACTGGCGAATCAGGCAAACCTGATGAAAAGCCCCCCTGGCCACGGCCATCATATGCTCTACTAAAGACAGCTGTGCATCCAGGAGGACACCCAAGTTGTGAACCCTCTCTGTGGGGGCCAGTAACTCGCCCCCAATAGCCAGCGATGGCACCAGCTGGCTATATCGGGACGCCGGAAGCCACAGCCACTCGGTCTTGGAATGGTTGAGTCGAAGCCTGTTACTCCCCATCCAGATCCGCACGGCTTCCAGGCACCGGGACATCACTTCAAGGACATCGTTGGGATGGCCTGGGATGGAGATGTACAGCTGAGTGTCGTCAGCATACTGATGGAATTCCACCCGAAAGCCACGGATGATCTCGCCCAGCGGCTTCACATAAATGTTGAACAGAAGGGGTGAGATGTAATACATTACATCATACTTTTATGGTGTTGCAAAATAATTTACTGTACACATAGAATCACTTTGGGTGAGATGAGTGGCCATATAAATTTGATTTTAAAAATCATTCATTTGTTCATTCATTCATTAGCTTAATAACTGCAGTGATTCACAATGTTTCACTTAGCAACAGAAATTTTGGGCTCAATTATGATTGTAAGTCGAGGACTACCTGTACGCATGCCTGTTTAGCCTTTTTCCTCTTATAAAGAAATGTGTCCAAGTACAGGAATATTTCAGAGAGCATTAACACGGGCTTTATCCAGGAAAGACAAAACTAATAAAACTGACAAGAAAATAATTTTAATTTTTCAATCAGAGATACAGGGAGAAATTCTCCCTACAAAACAGCTGAATCTGTCCATGAAAGCACAATAAAGGCATGCTAGTGGTGATTGAGTGGAAAGGAATATTATATGTAAGTACTATATGTATGTATTTTACCAAGTACTCTGTTATTAATAAAATGGATTCTCTAGTTGGTTTTTTTTCCTTCCTCAAATGTCTTCAGTTGTTATCCTCTTTTTTTTTTTTAAAAATTGATAATTGTTTGATAGCAGGGCCTCCCTCCCACCCCTTCTGTATTATAATATGTACTTTGGCATTACAATGTTATCTTAGGAAGTACACTTTACCCTATATGCAAACCTATAAGTTTAAGAGTTACAAGGTTGTAACTATGAAAGAAGTAAACATATGAGGGGTCTTTGGTGCTCTCTGAGCTTGGTTGTTTTCTTGCAAACGTTTCATTACCCAAACTAGTAGCACTGATGATGTTACTTAGTTTGGGTAATGAAATGTCTGCAAGAAAACAAGCAAGCTCAGAGAGCACCAAGGAACCCCCATTTCAACGCCATTTCAGGGATGAAATGCTCCCGGTTCAGACCAGATTACCCAATCCGGTAGCAATGGCAGTAGGTGAGTCGAAGAATGGGTAGCAAAAATCCCTGCGCCCCCCCCCCAATGCCCAGCTGAGCTGCACGATCATCAGAGGTGCTTTATTTTTACTTTTAAAAGCATTTTTTCTACAACCTCTTTGGCTGAAAAAAAATGCTTTTAAAAGTAAAAAAAAAGCCTCTGATGATCATGTGGCTCAGCTGGGATCGTCAGATGCTTTTAAAAGCATTTTTTTCTGCAACCTCTTCGGCTGAAGAGGTGGTAGAAAAAATTGCTTTTAAAAGCCTCTGACGATCCCAGCTGAGTTGCCTGCTCCATTTTTTCCTGCAACCTCTTCGGCTGAAGAGGTGGTAGAAAAAAATTGCTTTTAAAAGCCTCTGATGATCCGACCTGAGTTGCCTGCTCCATTTTTTCCTGCAATCTCTTCGGCTGAAGAGGTGGTAGAAAAAAATGCTTTTAAAAGCCTCTGATGATCCCAGCTGAGTTGCCTGATTGTCAGAGGCTTTTAAAAGCATTTTTTTCTGCAACCTCTTCAGCCGAAGAGGTGGTAGAAAAAAATGCTTTTAAAAGTAAAAAAAAAAAGTTGGCCACGCCTACCCATTACCTCCCCCCCCCCCCATTACCCCCCCCCACCCCGCCACGCCCACAGAACCAGTAGTAACAAATTTTACATTTCACCACTGCGCCATTTTATAAGTAAACATATATCAGAATAATGAAGTAATATTGAACTCTGGTCATCTAACATCACCTTACATTTTATGTAATTATTTACTATAATTATTACATGATCCAATATAACTTTAAGTCTATAAACATTTCTATTCAGAAGCAATTTGAGCTTCAATTTTTTGCTTCTCCAGGCTAGCTGCTCACTGGTAGCTGCCACCCAAGTTACGCTTTACACTTCCTTCGCTTCTTGAGAATTGATCTAGGCTATATTATTGGTTTCTGGAGCATAGCGGAATTATATCAGGGTTTTCCAGGAATATAGAGGACCTTTTTGGTAGAAAAAGGCAATCATGGCAGGCCAAAGAAAAAGTGCAATAGCAAAAAAATTTAGAGACAAGAATAAAATGGAAAATGTTTTCAGGCCAGTGTACAACTTTATGGAACTACTTTTATGAAACTAAGATATTTCGTTTGGCTGAATATAGTTACAAATATAAACTGCTTATACATGAAGTATTTTTTTAAAATCTGGCTTTAAGTTTATAGATAAATATGCTTCTATGCATCAGTTCATACAATTATATGCCAGGGATCATGTATTTCTTGAAAACAAACAGTATAAATTGAAGAGAACATCTTAAAAAAAAAGTAGACACAAGATTCTTGTAAAAGAATCTATCATTTTTGGCCTAAGTTCGCTCAGTAAACCTCACTAACTTTACTGTTGGCTTAGTAAACTGAAAATGCCAAAGTAGCAAATACAGGTGGTCTTTGGCTTACGACCACAATTGAGCCCAAAACTTCTGTTGCTAAATGAGACAGTTGTTAAGTGAATTTTGCCCCCTTTTTGCAACCTTTCTTGCTGCAATTGTTAAGTGAATCACTGCAGTTGTTAAGTTAGTAACCTGGTTGTTAAGTGAATCTGGCTTCCCCATTGACTTTGCTTGTCAAAAAGTCACAACAGGTGATCACATGATTCCGGGATACTGCAACAGTCATAAGTATGAGCCAGTTGCCAAGCGTCTGAATTTTGACTACATGACCATGGGGATGCCGCTGTAGTCAAAAGTGTGAAAAACAGTCATAAGTCACTTTTTTCAATGCTGTTGTAACTTCAAATGATCACTAAACAAAGTCAAGGACTACCTGTAATGCTTAGGGGCAATAAATTCACCAAGTTCTCTTTTTAGAGACTTGGGCCAGGACTCTCATCTTGGAAGGTAGAATCTAATATTTGACACATTTATTTGCAATTGGCATTCTTCCTGTGGAATGGTGGCTAATCCCTTATTAGTAGAGGCTCATTAAGATCTGCTGCAACAAATCCAAAATATTTGGGCATGTGACACAAAATCATTTTTATCTGCCCTTGGCACTAAAATGATACATAATTATATTATTAGATGTAATAAACCTCATTTGCTTTGTTTCATGGCTCCTCTCCATAAAATCCAGACACAACTATCTAGAGCAGGGCTGTCGAACTCCTGGCCCGCAGAGGGGATGGATTACGCGCTGGCCACGCCCATGCCTGGTTTAGCCAAAGGGGAAAAAGTTCCAATATGTCACATGACACTGTGACGCCGTGAGTTTGACACCCCTGATATAGAGTGCTCACGTTGAAAATATTGGTGGCATATACAACACAGAGACTTTTTATTTGGCTAACCTTGTCTTTGTTTTCACTCAACAATTCCACAGATACTGATGCTTATTACAGCCTAAGCCAAGTTCCTACAAATGCCTGTATTTTTTTGTTTATTCATTTGTTTGGAGGTAGGAGAAAATAATAAAATATAGTG
This sequence comes from Ptyas mucosa, assembly GCA_012654045.1. Taxonomy (NCBI): domain Eukaryota; kingdom Metazoa; phylum Chordata; class Lepidosauria; order Squamata; family Colubridae; genus Ptyas; species Ptyas mucosa. The sequence continues at coordinate 2,545,423 of WNWU01000109.1, read as the reverse complement.
TTAATTCCTATTTAACCATTCTTTTACTTTCTCTCTCTCTCTTAACAGTCTCAGAACATGCTCTTTCGTACCCTTCTTTAGAAAATTTGTATTTCATATTTGTTAAAAGTTGAAAATCTCATATTATGATCAGTTATTCTTGGAAGTTATTTATTTAAATATAAAAAGCACTGATATTAGCTGACTGGTGATTGTTTGTGATCCTGATACATTTGTGAGGTACTGACCTGGGGAAAACTGCTGGATAGAACTCAGGAATCTACATGAACTTTGATACATTTATTACAATACAATAAATCATGTGGTGGGAAGCACTGTTCAGAAGGAATGAAGCAGTACTTTGAGCAGTCCGTGTATATCCAAGGTTTAGTTCCTTGAAAACTAGCTAGTGTACAATCATTACTGATGAAATTTATCTGTGCTATTATACAATGGCATCGTTGCTTCAAATGGGGGCAGAGTGCCACCTATTGATTACAGAGAGGAAGTTCAACCTTATCATCATTTTATTGTACCTTATGTTTCGGTTCAACCTGAAATCTGAAAGCAACAGGACTCAAAATGTTGCATGATTAATTTGGTATCCAATAATATGAATATTTTGTTTTAGAAAATAAATAGGAAAAAAAAAGCTGGTATTTGAAGCGTTGAGGTAAATTGTAGAGGATTCATTCCTCTGGAAGAAATCTGGGTTTTGTGCATAGATCTTACAAAAGTATCAGAATAGCAAAAGGCATACTTTCTTAGTCAACAAAGACAAATGTTAATACTAATACTAGTATTAGTATGGTACATATGCTATAATACATTTAGTACAAAGCGTCATATGCCCATAAGTTATAATTGTAGTTTGCTGAGGCAAGGTAGCCAATAAAGTTATTACTGTACTTCAATCCAAAATATGTTGTTTGGGGTCCAAACTAATTCTATTGAACGAGAACACACATGAATATATTCAGAATTTACATCAAGCATATGAAATTGAAATTCATTTTAAAATAATGATTCTATTCCCAGTTCAATTGCAATGATTATGCTCTAATCAGGAGCATACCTAACTGATTTTTTTTTTAATGCAGCAAAAACATATACAATTGGGTCATGGAATCCTTGTGCAAATAATATACACGTACTAGATTTTAAACAATACAATCTTTATTATAAAATATGGATCAATCCTTTGGAACAGATAGAATGTATCAGGAGGAAAATGCTTTAACAATCATAACAGGATCAGCTATAAGCCGATGAACCCACATCATGACTGAAGCAAAAAGTTTATCTTCTTAGATCTTGTGAAAGCCTGACTGATAGAACACATTTTTCTAATGTAAGGATAATCTGTTTCATTCCTCATGCTGAAATGCAATTGAAAAACAACTGCAGTCGTTAAGGATTTGTTTTTTGAAACTAAAAAACAGAATGTTGACTTCACACAGAAAAGCCAGTTTTAAGAAAGCAAAATAGCAAAGGTACACAAAGGGACTTCGAAATCCTAGGTGATCTCGGTTCATCTTGACATTTTGAAGGAGCAAAAAAAGGCATTTTTGTATGTCTTGAACTTCGGTACATTTCTCAGTCGAGTTCAGATTTGAAAAAGGTTTTGTGGGGCTAATCTCCAAATGCATTTCCCTTTTCTTTAAAAATCGAGCTTCGTGCTGTGTCGAAAATACTCTGGGTCTTGGCTTCTGGGAAAATTAAACTTTGGTATCCAGGGTGACAGAGAAATGTTATTTTAAAATCTGAAGAGCAGAGGCTTTCGAGATTACTGTGCAGAACTAGAGCAGTTGTTAGAATGGGAACTGAAATGGGCTTTCTGGGTGGGGGGAGGTGAGCAGAAGAAGGTTTGTCCTATCTCAAAAATTCCTCCATATTCAGATTACAGATTAACAGAGTTGGAAGGGACCTTGTAGGTCACCTAGTTCAACCCCAAGTCAAAGCAGGAGACATGACACCATTTCTGACAAGTGGCAGTCCAATCTCTTCTTGAAAGTCTCAAGTGATGAAGCTCCCACAACTTCCGAAGGCAAGCTGTCCACTGGTTGATTGTTCTGTCAGAAAGTTCCTCCTTATTTCTAGGTTGAATCTCTCCTTGGTCAGTTTCCATCCATTATTCCTTGTCTGGCTTTCAGGTGCTTTAGAAAATAGCTTGACCCCTTCCTCTCTGTGGCAGCCCCTCAAATATTGGAAGACTGCTATCATGTCTCCCCTGGTCCTTCTCTTCACTAGACTAGCTATGCCCAGTTCCTGTAACTGTTTTTCATATGTTTTAATCTCCAGTCCCCTAATCATTCCTCTTTTCTGCACTTTTTCTAGAGTCTCAACATCTTTTTTATAGTGTGGTGACCAAAACTGGATGCAGTACTTTAGGTGTGGTCTTACTAAGGCTTTATAGAGTTGTATTAGTACCTCACTTGATCTTGATTGTATCCCTCTGTTAATGCAATTTAGGATTGCATTGGCTCTTTTGGCTGCCATTCCACACTGCTGGCTCATATTTAGTTGTTGTCCACTAAGACTCCAAGATCCCTCTCACAGTTACTGCTATTAAGCCTGGTTTCAGGCTTAATAGTGTACTTTTGGTTTTTCTTGCCTAAGTGTAGGACTTTACTTTTCTCTACATTGAATTTCATTTTGTTAGATAGGGCCCAGTGTTCAAGTCTGTCAAGATCCATCTGGATCTTGAGCCTATCTTCTAGGGTATTAGCTATTCCTGCCAGCTTAGTATCATCGGCAAGTTTGTAAATTCCCCTTCTATTTCCTCATCTAAGTCATTTATGAAGATATTGACGAGTATTGGGCCTAAGACGGAACCTTGTGGTACCCCATTGTTTACTTCCCTCCATGTAGACTTAGACCCTTTAAGGACTACTCGTTGAGTATGCTTTGTCAGCCAGTTGTGAATCCATCTGGTGGCGATGCTATCTACTTTGTCTAATGCTTTGATGAAGTTACATTCCTCTAGTTACATCTTCAGTATCCACCAGCTTGTTCCTATATGGAACTCCTATATGGAATCTAACTCCTATATGGAATCTAATTGTGTGATAAATATGGATACCTATCTTCTGGTACAAAACAGCAATCTTCATTACTTATCTGTTATAGTTTAAAACTGGATGCTCTTTTTACTATATTGTTGAAATCAGGGAATTTCTCACGAGTTCCTTAACCACGAAGAGCACTAGCAAATTCTCCCACTATTTAGCAATGTCCTACGTTTTTAAACATTTGTTGTGTCGTTTATTCAAAATCGTACTCAGTCTAAATTCACTGATTTTTTGTATGGTGAATCTTACTTATATTCTGGACCTGGAATTTACTGATTTTGATATGTGCTTTTCTGTACTATTCTATGTATAAAATGTATGTTTGTGTGCATGCGCATGTATGTACATATATATACTAAGCTCAAATGAAACCTGATATCTATATTTTATTATCAGAAAAGATTGCAAGTTATTAATGATGTTTGTTGTTGTATTTGGTTATTTGCAATAATCTGCTGATTACATTAGACTTCATTTGTTAAATGACTGAAAACAATTCTCTTTTTTTTCTGCAGATACTGGCTATGATTTGTAAATAAATAAATTGCTTCTTGATGAATTTGAAAAGATAACTAATTTTTCAATGTGCCATATTCATATTAGCCAGTTACAAATATTACATATTTCAGAGTCTTGGACAGTCTGGCAGTGAAGTTCGCAGGTAATCACCAAAACCGAACATTTTATAAACATTAGGAATCCATTGTTTTTCCTTCCATCTCTTGGTTTTCCATAGTGGCATCAGAGGATGATGCTTCTCCTCCTTCAGCTCCTTTAATTAAAGAGATGTGAACATGAAAAAGTATTAGCTCTACAAAGAAGGACTCAGTCAAAACATTTGGAGCTTGGAAGAACTTTTTACAATATTTGCTCACTGTAATATTGGATACCCACCAAATTCAAAGAACATGTGCAGCTGAAGAAATAAAACATAGCAGGTATACATTATGTAACAGCTGTAAAGTGGTGTGCTACCTGTTATTGTGGTGAAATTACAAACAAGGCAGCTTCTTGTCTTATGGAATCTCCTTAGAAGATCCTTAGAAAATTACTTAGTAATATGATGCCTTAATGAAGAACATGTATTAAAGTTATTCGAACAGTAAAAGGTAGCTTTTGATTCTCAAGAATACTACCTTCTGACATTGACAGTTCTGCTAATTTGTGTGGCAGTTCTGATGTCCCAGCTCCAGCAGAAGAACCCAGAATATCTGGTAAGGCATTTCGGCGTCCTGCCCGTCCTGATGCAGCAAAATCTGTGACTACAGGCTCAACATCAGTCATCTCTGACGTCTTTCCTCATAGCAACATCTCCTGAAAAACACCAAGTCTCAGCTTTAATAATCTGGTGGCCAAATGGGAACCAATCTTTATTTTTATTTAATTTATTTATTTGTCAAGAAAGTATTAGGTAATAAGTATAAACATAGATTTGAATACATAAAATAGATACAAATAGAAGAAACATTAGGACAGGGACGGTAGGCATGCTGGTGCTCCTATGCACGCCCCTTACAGACCTCTTAGGAATAGGGTGAGGTCAACAGTAGACAGTCTTAGGTTAAAATTGTGTGGGTTTTGGGATGAAACTACAGAGTCAGGTAGTGCATTCCAGGCATTGACCACTCTGTTGGTGAAGTCATCTTTTCTGCAATCGAGTTTGGAATGGTTTACATCTATTGTGTGCTTGTGTATTGTTGTGGTTGAAGCTGAAGTAGTCATTGACAGATAGGACATTGTAGCAGATAATTTTATGTGCTACACTTAAGTCATACCGAAGGTGGCATAGTTCTAAGTTTTCTAAGCTCAGAATTTCAAGTCTGGTGGCATAAGGTATTTTGTTGCGAGCAGAGGATCTTGTTTAAGAGAAGTAAGTAACTTCTCTTTTGAAAACCAAAATGTGCTTTTCCTTGGTAGAAGAAGGGCAGGTCTTAACACATATGCTGAAACTTTATCCCACGAGTCTATTTCCTGTTTTTCCCCCATTTTCACTTTCTACTTACAGTATTTTTAACAGTATTCATGAACACAACAAAGAGAAATATCCAGTGACTTCCTGTAACTCTACATATTTGAGTGAACTGTTTCTTTCTTTGTCATTTTTACATTGTTTTGCCAGTCAAGAAAAAGAATACTATTCAGAGGAACTTTTTAAAAATTAAAAACAAGTCCTTCCTAGAATTTGAAAATACTGCAGAAAGCTTTGTTTCAAAGCAATATCAAGAGACAAAGTTATCACTAACAGCAGAGCCACAGATTTTATAATATAATTGACTAATCTATGATAAAATGTTTTTACTATCAGATATTCTTTTTTTGCTAACCAAGAAGCACTTTTCAACTGTTTCGTTAGACAGGAAGAGAGATGAGTTAGTCTATGTCAGCCAAAATTAATAAAACTGGATGCACATCTGACTAATGCATGTTACTAAAAGGCATAAGCTTTCATAAGTTACAGCTCATTTAATCAGATGCATGGAGTAGCTAAACTAACATAGGATTTAAATTGGGGTGAGGCCAGAGGTGGGGAGAAAAACCAGTTAGCTATACTGACAAGGTTATATGCAAGGTAGATTACAGTATCTTACAAAGAATTGCAGTATGTTAATATCCTATTGTGTTTGTTGAGATCTTTGGAGACTTGTGAATTGTGAATTTCAGCAATCAATTATACCAAACTCTCTCTTTTTCCCAAAATGGTCATTTTGAGATATGCAAAACAGTATCCTCGGATGTTAAACTGCTCTTGGGTTATTTTATCCTTGTTTTGGACCCCGCTGTCAAAGTTGTGTCCATTAATTCTTTTGCCCAGAGTTGGTTGAGTTTATCCTATATAAAAGCCTGAGGGCCTCTGTTGAGGTTCCAGAAGCCTCTGAACTAGTCAGGAAGAAGGCAAGAGGGCTACTTTATAGCTAAAGCATGAATGAAAGTAAAGGATGGAATTTCCTACAATTGTAGAGCTTATGCATTGGGTAGGGGTGGGAATGCTTCCTCCAGGAATGTGAGGGACAAATTGAAATATAACATGTTATATATAGGAATACAGTGCTGTAGTCTCTAGAAATATGTCTCTTAAAGCAGGAGTCTCCAACCTTGGAACTTTAAGACTTGTGGATTTCAACTCCCAGAGTTCCTCAGTCAGCTTTGTTGGCTGAGGAACTCTGGAAGTTGAAGTCCACAAGTCTTAAAGTTGCCAAGGTTGGAGACCCCTGTCTTAAAGTAAATAAGGTATTTCATCCTTATAATAGAAATGGCTTCACTTTCCAAGAGGGATCCTATCTTTAGCTTTCCAATGTCTAGGAGCAGAAGGAACTGATTGATGGGGTTGTGTGACAAGAAAGACAGACCTGAAAGGGCAGTTGGAAGTATCAGGAATATTTTCTCTCCATTTGTTGTGATTCTAGATAAGTTGTTTTGGTGCTTGCTTTAAATTAGAAATACAGAATGTAAATGTTTTTTTAAAAAACTCTTTACTTTTTTTGTGGCTTAGTTGATTTGAAAACTAATCAAGATGAAACTAGTAAATGTTGCATGAACTGTTCTAAGTACTTAAAATTCTCATGAGGGAAAGGAACTGAGAAACTATAAATAGGATCAGCAAATAACCTAACGCTGATCTGGATTTTATTTTGTAGTACTACAGCGCCTTGGATGTAATCACAACTATCTGACACATCACTTGAACACCCTCAACACTGGCAGAATCACTATCAGTTAATTGCAAAAGGCAGCTTTGCTTGAAACTGCTTACATCCTGCGACAATGCCTTTAACACCATCAGACAACCACATCTGCCCATCCCAGGTCCTCAGGAAGAACTCAATAGGTGGATAAAAATTCCAAATCCAGTCTGAACATTTGGCTGATTGTGCAAGGAACCAACCATAATAAAAATATTTGCTGTCCTTAGATTAATTCAGTTTTTGGGGGAGAAACAGTGTTCTCATCTTCAGCGAAATGGCCAACGCAGGCAAAGAGATTTAGGCAATATAGTGGTGTGGATTCAGGAATAAAGGACATTTTTAAACAATTAACTCTTTACAACTCATTGTAAAGATATTTGTGGTTGTTAACATGTTTATTACTACAAAAATCCATTTACCCTGACTGCTGTCCCTTAAAAGACTTTTTTCTAAATGTTTAAGCCAAAAACACTGCCAGCACGATTTTACAAACTAATGAAAACAAGATAATCCCATTTTATGGTCTATAAAGAAAAGCTATGGGAGGAAAACTGATAGGAAAGGGAAAAGGAAAGCAAGCAAATTCAGGCACTAATTCTTAGCATTTTAATATTCTTTTCATGATCAATCCAAATGGAAATGAGCCGCTCACACTTCAAACAAGCACCTCTGACAAGGATACCACAATCATCAACTCCCACAAGTGAAGTCAAGATGGCAGTTTCTTGCCATCTGCTGCTATTGCTGCTTTGGTTATTTACAGAATTGTTGATTGCGGTAGCCTTTGTGTGTGTTGCTTGCTTTACAGGGAAACATTAAACAATGCTGTCATGTTAGCTGCTGTCATGCTGAAATATTTTCTCTTGGATGAAGGATAGTCTTTGGCCTTGGCTGTGGCCATGACAGCCCTAGATATAGCAGAGTGAAACCAAGACACAGAATCAAACTACAGTAATTTTCCAGCAGTCTAATGGAGTGCTCTCATAAATTAGTGGAATCTTTGCTAACATTGAACATCTAAAATTAGTCCCAAGAGATACATTTCCATCTCTTTAGTCTCATATCTAAGTATTTATATAGATCTTCAGACACAGCTGTATTTGTACATCAGTAATCTGTTATGGTACGTGCGTGAAAATGCACACAGTATCAGACAATAATTAGAACATGACTTACAGGAATATTTAACAAGTCTACTAACTATTGTATGTTAAATCAAAACACAATGCTTGGTAACATCCCATTTCTTAACTAATGCACAGAAATACATAATACAAAACCTAAATGCTTAGCAAGCACATTCCTACATGTCTACTTAAAAACAAGTCCCACTGAATTTGATGAAAGTTATTCTTAGGATTCTCTAAGAATCCTATATTCCTATATTCCTGTAAAGAGGATTCCCACCTAAATTAGTTGAATCATCCTCTTTTTCCCCCAATTTTTCAAATTAACTCTAACTTCCCCTTGCCATGTTTTAGCAAGACTGTAATCACTAAAAGATTGACAATTTCCATTATTTTTATAGTCTGGAACAGTGGGGGGAACAGTCTGATGCTTTTCAGATCTTTTGGATTCCAACAGTGACCACACTTCATCATGGCCAAATTGGCCATTGTCATAACTGTAGTTTAAAATATCTGTTTTCTACCCCCTTTTAAGAAAATAACCTACATTATTCAAGACCATCACTTCACTAACTTGTGTGAGAACAAATAGGAGTCTAGTAATAAACAACATATTACTGCAACTGTTGTGAGAACTAGTGTCAAAGTAATGAACATAATGTTATATATTTTATTATTATTTGTATTATTTTCAGCCTGCAAGAAACCTCCCCATCCTCAAAGTTTTGTTGTTTTGCAACAGAGTAACCAATTAAAGATCCAAAGTCTTTGCAATTCTACCCAGAAACAAATAACCAACTTAATTTATTTTCCCCATATCATTAATCTTTTTGGATGATCTTATCTCATTAATATAACACAATTCACATAACTTTCCATATTTAACCCTTCTATTCTGGATTCTAGGGTAGAAAAACAGAATCCTGAAAGCCTGTCAGATTTACCTTCTACCCTATCTCATACAAACAAATCCAGGAGGGTTGTTTTGTGTTTTATGCTCATGATTTCTATTTTCTAAGAACAGACATATCTTTTTTGCTTCCCTAAATAATTCACTGTCCTCTTCCCCGGGCTAGATCTACATTCTTTCACAAGAATGAATCCAACACATTTGAATCCAACACATTTCTACTGCAAGCTGTATTAGGTCCAGTTGAAAGGGTTAATGTTTTAATTTGGGGGGTCAACTGAGTTGCTTAATTGGTTTATGAAGATCTTCAATAAAGCTGTTGACAAAATTGCACTTAATTCATCCCTTTTAAAAATGATTTCAGGTGACTGCTAAAGCAAAACAAAATAACCAATATGAAAAATTAAGTGTTCCACAAAATTGAATTAAGTGCAATTTTGTGTTTGCTACAAGACATACTGTATGTTTAGAAGAAATCAAGTCATGTTTCTGATCAAGGTTTTCATTCTAATTTATAAATCAACTTATGTGTGGCTTGGCTGATTCCATGTTTCCATAAAAAATAAAATTATATAAATTTAACAGTATTATAATTATATAATACAATTATTGTTCCTTTACAATAGGAACCCAAACATTTTTTAGCTGTTTATGTATGTTAATTTATCATTAGCTATGCCAGCATTAAAATAATATTTTCTTCCTTATTCCTACAGTGTTGGATAATAACCTCAAAATATATACAGGGTTACCCTTCAGATTTTGCTACCCATTATATAGGTAGCAAAATCTAGTGATTAGTAGTGGATAGGATTAAAATGGTACTTATTCATTGCCTTAGGCCAGGGGTGTCAAACTCAATTTCATTGAGGGCTTCATCACAGTTGTGTTTGACCTGTGGGGGGGGGATGAGTGTGTGGCTAGCTTGACATCACTTATGCTGGGGGTGTCAGTGCAGGCTTCTGAGCTCCATCTTCAGTGACAGAGGCACTGCGGGCCGGTCCTTTGCTGTTTCCAGGGCAACCTCGCAGGACAGATCTAAGCACCCCGTGGGTCGCATCCGGCCCGTGGGCCTTGAATTTAACACCCCTGCCTTAGGTTAATGTAATCCTGACTGGTCTCTTCAGCTTTCAGTCTTCTTTTGTCTCTCCAAAGAGGTAGAGAAAGCTGTGCATATGACATCCTGAAGGATATTCATGGATGTATTCATACAGTTGCTGTCAGGATAAAAGCTTAACTTGAAGACAACTTGTTATTTTTCAAATCTGTACTACCAGATGGATCAGGAGCTTCTGCAGTGTTACTGATCCATTGGATCTGTACGTGGTAGAATGTGTACTCCTGAAGTAGGGCAGATTGTTTTTTTTTTTATCAAGTACTAAGAATGATTCTCTGTCTACTGTCATCAGTCCTTCTCTGTTGTGTTCTGAGAGAAAATTGTGTTGTAGAAAATTCCAAGAACAATAACATACCGTTATTGTTAACATATTCCCTGGTAGACAGAGAAGTGTTGTGCTTTTAAGTGCCTAAATCAATGTTTCTCAACCTTGGTGACTTCAAGTCCCAGAATTCCTCAGCCATCTTTGCTTTGATTCTGGGAGTTGAAGTCCACCCATCTTAAAATCTCACCAAGGTTGAGAAACACTAGCCTAAATGATATAGAAAACAAAACACGGATGAGAAAGTGAAGGAACTTATTCTCTGTTGCCAATGTATTTTTGCTTAAAAACTCTTAATTTGCTATTGGTTTTGAATACCAAGATGTGCCCTTTTCAAAGATAGCTTAAATACCTTCTCCGCTCAGCCTCTTTGTTGGCTTGACTAAACATTTATCAAGTCATGCTTTCACCTTCCTTCGCCTTTAGTGTCACTCAGGATGTTTGTTTTTCATACATTCCAATATAAATAGATAATATATCAGCAAATTTGTAAGCAAATGAAACTTTGTGTTCCTCAAATGTTGATATCTCACAAATATGCTTTCCGCAGAAATGAATAGTTTTGCAAATAATCACACCTGCACAGTTACTCACTCAGCATTCCATTCCTCTTGTGAACCAGCACATTTAGAATGTCCAACCTGCTGCAGATTGATAGGTAATAAATCATTTCTACTCCCAATACCCAGTTGGTGACACTGCATTAGTCCTGATGCAATTAAACATTTGAGTCCTTGTACTAAGTCCACCTTGGACATAAATACTACCATCTGCTTCATATCAGTAGAACAATTTATTATGCCTACAAGGTCATCTTTGCAAAAGTCTATGAAGCAAAATATTGCAGGAGACCCAATAACATAGCAACCTCAACTCTGTATCCGTCAGAAGTGAGAGCAATCATATCCTCTATATGGGCAAATCTGTCCATTGCATTTATTCTCCAATTCAAAAAAAAACTCCAAACCAACAATACTTTTCTCATTAACTTGGGATGGTATGTGTTCTTAACTAGAAACATAGCCAATTATTTCCTTTAAAAAAAAATACTCCAGATTAATCTCTTGCTTTCAGAACTAAACATTTTTAATAATCATTATATAGGTCTCTGGACTCGTTTTATCTTCAGATATCAAATTCATAGATCCTACATTACTATTAGCATCGTGTAGATGGACAGAAGGACAAAGCTTTGGTGCAAACCCCTAGCCTTCCTTGACAGAAAGGGGATATTGTTTTCTTCCTTTTATTTATTGGTGGATTAAAAATAGATATTCATTCTTTATTTATGGGACATTGCTAGTTGCAAAAGGGTCCTATTATTACTTTCTAACTCATGTCTTACTAATATTACAATAGTTTCTAGAACATAATTAACAAGATGCCATTATTTATTATATGTTATAACAAAAACAAATCAAACAAATGAACTCATAGCTTTGTAACAAAGTCATCTTCAAATAGCTTACCCACTTTCATTGTCAATGTTTTTGAAAGTCTGACATCATTCACACATAATATAGAAAATTATAAGTTTATAGTTAATGAATGCAAGTTATTAATGGTGTTGTCACAGGGTGATTCATCTGCTTGAAGTATTTATATGTACTTTTCCATTTCAGGACCAAGGCAATGAATAACAAAATAATTATTACATTTAAAAAAAATAATAGCAGCCAAGAGCCAAGAAAGAAATAGACAGCATAAGAGCAATTACTGTATTCATTAGAAAAGAAGATGCCTCTGAAGATAAGACTTCATACCCTTGAAAAAGGAAGAATAAAAGGAAAATATCATATAAAAGGAGAAAAATCATCCACATGTCCAGCTTACACTTTGTCAGTCTAACGTTGCTACTCCAGCTACAATCAATCCTAGTCATTTCTTCTATCTACTCAGCTCATTTACAGAGTTTCATGTGTCTATGCAGATATTATGTCTTAGCCATTGGGTAGGAAATCAAAAGAATGTTGCAGAGAGAGCCAGGAATCTCCTATTTTTCATGGGTTTGTATGGTAGTTTGGGACAATGCAAGTTTGAGTAAATGGGACACCGGCAGAGTACAGTAAGGTTCAGTTTATAGAATAGAATAGAATAGAATAGAATAGAATAGAATAGAATAGAATAGAATAGAATAGAATAGAATAGAATAGAATTTTTTATCAGCCAAGTGTAATTGGACACACAAGGAATTTGTCTTGGTGCATAGGCTCTCAGTGTACATAAAAGAAAAGATACGTTCATCAAGAATCATAAGGTACAACACTTAATGATAGTTATAGAGTACAAATAAGCAATCAGGAAACAATATCAATATAAATTGTAAGGATACAAGCAACAAAGTTACAGTCATACAGTCATAAGTGGAAGGAGATGGGTGATGGGAACGATGAGAAGATTAGTAGTAATGCAGACTTAGTAAATAGCTTGACAGTGTTGAGGGAATTATTTGTTTAGCAGAGTGATGGCGTTTGGGAAAAAACTGTCCTTCTGTTTAGTTGTTCTGGTGTGCAGTGCTCTATAGCATCGTTTTGAGGGCAGGAGTTGAAACAGTTTGTGTCCAGGATGCGAGGGGTCTGTAAATATTTTCACAGCCCTCTTTTTGACTCGTGCAGTATACAGGTGCTCAATGGAAGGCAGGTTGGTAGCAATTGGTTTTTCTGCAGTTCTTACGTTCTGACACATTCTGATCATCCTTAATTCAAATCTGTCAGAACCCCACTCGCCCCAGAAAGACAAGTTGAGCTAGGGTTTATTACTGTTAGAATAGTAGAGTTGGCTGTAAAATAAGATACTCCATTGACAAAAATAACTACCATTCTGTCCTATGAACCCAAACAATCTCACACAGAAATATACAAATACATAGACTTGCATGCAAAACTCCCTTTCTTTTTCTAGCAGAAACTGTAGAACAGAAAAAAAGGGGGAGGAGAGAGATGAGAGATGGGCTAAGAAGAATCTATAGCTGGATTGAAGGAAAAATGGATCTGGGAAGGAAAAACCGTCTGGAGAGGAGATAAGAGAAAAGGATAGCTGGAGGGACAAAGTGCGAGAAAAGAGGGAAGCCAATGTTTAGGCACAGAAAGGGTTACATTCACCAGATAACAACTCCTTATCAAATCAAAGTAATCTTTGGGTTAATTTTCAAAGGCATCAATGCATTTAAGCAGTGAGGTATGCAATCCCCTTTGCTTTCAACAACCTCTATTCTTATTGATAAATATAATTTCCAATTCACAAGTAATTATTCCAGTAAATTTCTTGAATATACCATATACAAACATCAGCTTTTACATGTTCTTAAGACTGAGCCTTCCACAACTGCTAAAAATTATTCTGCTTCCTCTAAGTGTCATATATCAAGAGGAAGTCTTCCATATGTATAGAAGTGAATTGTGTCTGTAGTATGTGTGTAAAACATACCTACCACCTCTTTTCTACATTTGATGCTAACACTGGGCATCAAAACGGTATAACTGGCCAAAGTTTGGAATTAAACCAGGAAGAATTTTCCAGATAATCTTGTTGTTCACCTTGCTTCAGGGGTGGGTTTTGGTGAAGCTAATGTCAGACAGTAGATCAGTGGCTCACACACTGAGGGTAATTACACCTCAAAATGATTCTGCTTTCTCTAAGGCACATGGCCCATATATCAACAGGAAGCTTTCATTATGTGTGGAAGTAAATAGTAATTTGGGGGTAATTTGGGATAAGGAAGTACTATGTCATTGCTTGTTTGTGAGTTGAGGATCCAGTTGGGACTGCAATGACTCAAGACAGTTGTTTAAAACAGTTGTCTGCCTTTCTCTCTCTGTGTGTGTGTTTGTTTGTGTAATTATTTTATTCAAAACAAAAAAAAAATGGTAGTTGGGTCAAACTATTCTCCAAAGCACCTGAAGGCAGGACAAGAAGCAATGGATGGAAACTAAGCAAGGAGAGAAGCAACCTAGAACTAAGGAGAAATTTCCCGACAGTGAGAACAACTAATCTGTGAAACAAGTTGCTTCTAGAAGTTGTGGGTGCTGCAACACTGGAGATTTTTAAGAAGAGATTGGACAACCATTTGTCTGAAATGGTATATGGTTTCCTACTTGAGCAGGGGATTGGACTAGAAGACCTCCAAGGTCCCTTCCAACTCTGTTATTCTGTTATTTATGAATTGCTGGAATAGAACCATAGGTAACATCTTGCATTTTATGAAGTTCATAGAGGACTGAAGTATAACTGGTTGGCTCATTAGTAGTCATTGTTGATGGAAGTTATTTATCAGTAGAATGAGAGGTCATTTTTGTTATTCCTTCTTCCCATTGCATTGTAGCCTCTCCACTGTAGCCTCTTCCTCTGCTTTGGAGGGTTGGGAAATGGATGCAAAGCATGAGGTGGAAGGAGACCTAAGGAGATCACTTGCTTCTTCTGTACATTATTTCTTATTGCTTATGATTAACATCCTCTCTATTTCATAAAGGATTCAGTTCTTTTCACAGTTACAACAATTTGGTATTTAACTAATGTGTGTGCCATTAACGGGTATTCAACTACCTTTTGTAGTTTTTTGTTCTAAGCACAATTCTACTAAAACTGGGAATAATGATTGTAAAAATTACAACTCAGACTATGCGAACAGCATTATCTTTGATAATGGTGACTATTATAAAACACTTATAAAAGAATTTGACTTTCACATATTTTCTCTGCTTTTATTTGGCTTACATATACATTCCCTTACATCTCACAAAACTCTGGAAAATTTGAGGGTTGCATGGCAGCAGCATCAATATATTGGGGAGTAAAAATTCATACTGCTGACAGATGCTTTTTCATTGGTATAGATAATATAGGATGCAATTAAGAAACAACCACAGCATAACTTTTATTATTAACAACATGTACTACATGTGGTATTTACAATTTCTACATTTCATTAAGTTAAATGGCCCCATTTGTGTTCTTTTTATATGTACTTACCTATCTACTTATCTACCTTCCTACCTATCAAAATAAGCAACAATGGTTCCACATGATTCCATTGCAGCACCAAAGTAATGATTGGGGGTGGGGTGGGGGGCAGAGGAGAGATACAGTGTAGTATAAAATAGAAAACTTGGGAAGATGGTGTGAAGGCATCCATGGGTGCAAACATCTGGGAAAGCAGTGGAAAAGAATATGACTAGTGAGGAGGGGAGGAATCCCCAGAAATAAAAAGTAGATACTTGGAGTTATGTCTTCCTCATGGACAGGAAGGATAAGAAGACAGGAATAATCAATCAGGACCTATTGTGGCCAATTGTATGGGCTGAGCATCAATCTAGTCCCGTAGCCAAGCTATTACAATCAGAATTGGAATTTGTTAAATTGCCGCCAGGAACAGCCAGGAAAAGCACAGGAAATAAGTAGCTTATTGTTGAGTTGTTGAGTTGAGTTGAACAAAGCGCACACGGCCAAACCCCCAAAATGCAATGCGTGTGCGACACCCGTGGGGCCCCCACCCCCTGTGAATCCACACGCAGCCCCCCTGCATGCGCCCCCCCTGGTGTGCATGGCAGAGACCCAAAGACTAGCTGGTCAGTGGGACACGCGTGCACATGCGCAGCAGAGCTAAACTGGGGTGATGGCTCGCATGCCATCAGAGAGGGTGCTGCGTGCCACCTCTGGCACGCATGCCATAGGTTCACCATCACGGGTATATGGGAGTCCTCTCTGTAGAATCTTCTCCTTAGGACTCAAAAATAATTCAGAATTGGTCAAATGGAGGAAAAAAGATATATGCTACAACATATCTTTGCAGTTCCCAGTTGTGTCTCTGCTATAACTGAACTAAAAACAGAATAGGGCCTAACTTATACATATCCCTGCAAACAGTCTTCTATTGGTAGTGTGAAAACACCAACTTCTGATACAAGGTGCAGTGATAAGAGCTGTGACGATAAGTGTTGTGATAGGACAGTGGTTAGAAGGCAGTATTGCAGGGTAATTCTGCCGACCGCCAGCAGTTCAATTCTCACCAGCTCAAGATTGACTCAGCCTTCCATCCTTCCAAGATCAGCAAAATGATTGTTGGGGGCAATATGGTGACTCTGTAACTGTTACAGTTGTTTTCATCAGAACTTTTACAATGCTTTATAATGTTTATAATGTTTTATAATGTTTTTAATATGTGTTAGTTTGTATCAATATGAAAAGGGGAAGATGTTACAGTTGTTTTCATTGGACTTTTTACAATGTTTTACAATGCTTATAATGTTGTTTATATAATATGAAAAGGGAAGATGTTACAGTGGTTAAGTCTGCTGTGTAAGCAGCTTTATTCTGAGATGCATTTCCTGCCTCTCTAGGAGTTGCCTTCAGCTGCTCCTGTGAGGTATTAGTTGTGTGTGTGTGTGTGTGTGTGTGTGTGTGTGTGTGTATCAGGGGTGAGTTCTAAATTTTTTTACTACTGGTTCTGCGGACGTGGCTTATTTTGTGGATGTGGCTTGGTGGGTGGGTGTGGCCAACTTTTTTTTTTACTTTTAAAAGCATTTTTTCTACAACCTTAAGAGGCTGAAGAGATTGTAGAAAAAATGCTTTGAAAAGCCTCTGATGTTCCCAGCTGAGCCGCAGGATCATCAGAGGCTTTATTTTTTTAAGTTTTAAAAGCATTTTTTCAGCCAAAGAGGTTGTAGAAAAAATGCTTTTAAAAGTAAAAAAAAAAAGCCTCTGATGTGGTGGACGAGCGGGTAAGCGAGGTGGATGAGCGGGTAAGTGAGCGGTGACTGGGCCGGGGACCGGTTCGGAGGCATGGCCAGCCAATGTTATTACTGGTTCTTGGAACTACTACAAATTTTTACTACCGGTTCTTGTGAATCGGTGCAAACCGGGAGCAACCCACCACTGAGATATAGATATATATATATATATATATATATATATATATATATATATATATATTCCTAATGATGGCTTATCACTGTTAACTGCATTTTGATTAAACTTCTTGAAATAGTAACCACTTAGAGATGGCTGCAAAGCACTGTGAAGCAGTATATAAATCTAAGTGCTATTGCTATTGCTCCATGAGTAAATTGCTTGATTTTAGTCATTGGGAAGCAGGTCATGACAGACTATAGGAAGGTCACAATTTAAAGCTCAAGCAAGTACACTCAAACTGAAAGACTTAAGCACTATCATATGTTTATTTCATATGAGGCCATTTCTCAAGAGAAATGAATTTGTTCATATTAGGTAAGAAATGTGCAGACTTTCTACAGTCTCAATCAACCTGACACACATTAATGCAAATCATTCATATCATCCTAAGCACTTAAAATGTATAACTGAGATTTATAGCCCTAAATCCCCGATGATGGCCTTATTCAGTATGAAACTACTGAACAGTAATTATACATTTATATAAATACTGAATATCATGTGTAAATAAACTTGCTAACGTGCATAATTGTTTGATTGTCACTTAGGAACAATGATAGCCTCCTAATCAGACTGTCTAAAATAACATGAGGAGTGGTATTAAAATAAGTATATCAGCTTTAGGACGGAAATGTAGGGAAAGGCAAATGAACTGATATTGAGGTCTGAAAAGCCCTTTGATTCATTTTTTTTCCTTTTGTAAAGCTTGACAGTGGGAATACATTGTGCCACTAACAAGCAGCACGCTGAAGCTGATTCATGTACCATGTTTGGCAGATATCAAACAGCTCCTGTGAGCCATTCCTGCATTTATGCACATCCATAAATATCGCCTATGCTAATGTTACAAGGCGCACCAGAGGAAAGACAAAGAAATTGATTCCCCAGCATAACGCACAAACCAAAGGATTCCTTTGTTTACACATTACACTATACTGAAATTCAGCTTTCAACTGAGATTTCCCACATAGTCATACCACCCAAGATGTTTTTTTTTCCTTTCTCTTGGGAGCCTTGGGGCTACTTCACATCTCAACAAAATGCAAAGTTTGCAAACAAAATGCACATCCTTTTTAAACAATCTCCATGCATGCTGTGGAGCTGAAATTGGCCCCCAATTCCTGAAGCTGTAGGCTTTAGAGACTCTGATGCCCTTGGCTAGAGTTTGATTGTATTTTACCTTGTTTTAAATAAGGTGCTTTTGCTTTGTTTTGTTTTATTACATTTGATTACAGTCTACATTTTTGCATGGTTTTGAGGGGCAGAGAATCAATTTATCTTTTGGGCGCATGTGTGTGTGTACGTACACACATATACTACACAAGGTATTTTCCTTCACAGATCAGATTCTTGATTAATCTCAAAAGACTTTTGTTAAACATAAAGAAAAGCTGTTAGGCAGGTTTTGTAATGAGAATATTCCATATAATTTGGAAGAAACAAACATTACAGATTAGATCTTGTGATCAAGTGTGATCAAAGGAGTGAAATAATGCATTTGCTTAGCCCAGCTCTTCTTTTCGTGCTCCATATTAAGATTCCCCTCTATATTTTTTCAAGGCAAAAGAGAAAGAAGCTGGATCTTTGATCCTATTCCTGCATGACTCATTTCTAAATTAACATGCACTGATTGTCCTACATGTCAAACAGAGAAATTTAATATCACATTAGGGCAGGCATAAACAATCCACAACTCACAAGTGAGGCCCCCAAGCTATTTCTTTGCAGCTTCCAGAGTGAACAATGCCGAGCTGAGCAGCAACAATCAAATTGTAGAAATGGGTTTTTCACCTTAAAGTGAGGGGGAAAAAACTATATACATGGAAATCTAAGCTGATTCTTGGATAGAAAGTCATGGAGAAAATCTATCTATGTGGTCGCTGAGAATTAACATTGATGTGATGGCTCATAAGCAATCAATCAAAACTAGGTTCAGATTAAGCAAACATGTTTGATTGAGCAAACATGTAGTGGGTAATTGAGCTGTACAACTGAATAACAAACTTATTGTGTATGGGCATTAAGCCTTGAGACTTCACTCTCAAGCTACTGCCATTACTCAAAAGTTCAATACTCTTGACCATATTGCTCTTACTAGCATGGGTGAGGCTGGTAATAAAATGTTGCAGTTGATTACTAAGTACATATTTACTTTCTAAAGTAAATAGAAAGAAACACACAACTCTGCAAAGGCATTTTATGGTTTTTAAGTTATATTTCAAATAGCTAGCTTCCCAGCTGGGCTTTCAATGAGACATACAAAGGGTTTTAAGAACAGCGAATGGGAGAATAAACATTCTTTTCTACCGAAAATGAAAACAGGAAAGTCAAAATAGGAACCTAACTATCCAAACTAGATTTCTGTACGTTTTATATGCAAGGTTGGGAACAAATCATAAATAAATGTTTTAAATTGTTGGTCAGGAACCAGGGAATTATTGGCAAAGGCACCCTTCTTGTCTGGCTGATAGCTTTAAAGGAGAAACCTGAATGGACTTAAAACAGAAGAGGGTTGTCCAGAAGCTAAGCTGCCTGTAGTTTATATTTCTAGGGTGCAAAGGAGGGGGATCCTGTTCTTTTCTGTGGTAAAGAGATATAGGAGTAACATGTGGTTTTGAATAGTAGGATGAATGAAAAATAGGGTACACTATAACTTTTAATGTCCATTTTATGTTGCATGGAAAGGATGGGGAGATGCACAGTTTTTTATAGGTTGCTATCTAGTTTCATTAAGCGTTGTGGCTCAGACACTGAGCTTGTTGATCGAAAGGTCGGCAGTTCAGCGGTTCGAATCCCTAGTGTCCCATAATGGGGTGAGCTCCTGTTACTTGTCCCCGCTTCTGCCAACCTAGCAGTTCTAAAGCACGTAAAAAATGCAAGTAGAAAAATAGGGACCACCTTTGGTGGGAAGGTAACAGCGTTCCATGCACCTTTGGTGTTTAGCCATGCCAGTCAGATGACCACGGAGACATCTTCGGACAGCGCTGACTCTTCGGCTTTGAAATGGAGATGAGCACCGCCTCCTAGAGTCAGGAATGACTAGCACTTTTTTATCTAGTTTCATTTTTTAAAATAGAACATCCAACTATAAAAAAAGAAGTGCATTGAACAAAGGGAACAATAATGGAGATTGTAATAGTGGCAACCTCCAACCAAATGCTGTTGCTCAGATAGTTATAAATCTGCAGGGGATTTAAGGTGGGACTCACTAACTGCATGAATCTGTTATTTAGTGGAGCCTAAAAACATAAGTGGCCTTTTTCTCTCCAACCATTAATCAGAGAAAAAAGACCAGATATTTGCCACTTCCACAGAAGAGTGTTGCTTATAATTCCATGTACTTCTGCATACCTTGAGATTCTGCCCAGAACCTTTAAGAGGCTTGTAAATGACCCTGTTTTGCTTTCAAATTAAGAAACTTAATCAAGGAGATGAAAATAAAGCAAAGGAATAGAGGTCCAGAAGATCCAGGCTTGGCCAAACACCCCTGAAGAGGTATTGCTGCCCTTGGAGCCAACCAAAATAGCAACTTGCTTGGAAAGAAGCACCTGACATTTCTGTAAAGGAAGTAAGGGGCTCATTTGCGGGCTGCCTGCTGGCATCGCCAACCAGGAAATTCATAATTTTTGAGTGATTGTGCACTTAAGTATTGTTGGACAAATACAAAGGAACTTCTTTCGTCACCTTATTGAATGGGGAACAGGCAGAATCAGCCATTAAGAGATTTCACTTAAGCAAGCTGCAAGGCACGGAGATCACAGTGCAACTACAACCCACAGATGCCCTCTTGTGCATTGCCAATCTGCCCCACCTTTATGCACAGCAGCAGTTTGAAGACCAGGTTTGATCATTTGGGAATTTAGAGCATTGCAAAGAAACGAACAAAGAAGTAAGCCACATCAGGCACTAATTCTTCAAAGGGGAGGGGATGGCAGTTAATTAGAGCAATACTTAGATACAGTAGCTTTAAATAAATTTGGAAGGAAGAGCATTAGTGAATCCTATGGATTGGGAATACACATATACTTACATGCATCATAAAACCATTATCCACATTGGTGTCAATAAAACAACAACATGAACTCATCCATAATATCAAGAGGAGTCCAGTTGTACATGGGAATATTTGACTGCTCTATAGGCAAGAACATTGGAAGTATAAATCTAGATTCTTAAAGTGGTTTTTCTCTAAAACATTAGTTCTCTACTTCTGGCCAGGTAGAATACCCTTTTTAAGAAGCAAAATCTATAAAAGGCCACAGATTTTAAAGGATTAGAAAGTTGAGTGATCAGCTCAGTAAGCCTTGCCATTGCCTTCCCAGTAACTGCATCATTCTATAGCTGAAGGATGGAGATTCAGAGCTGCTGATGAATACATCCTCCATTATGTGCAGAATAGCAATAGCACTTAGATTTATATACCGCTTCACGGTGCTTTACAGCCCTCTCTAAGCGGTTTACAGAATTACCATATTGCCATGTGAAGTAATAACGCTGGAAACATGGGAAAATATATGGGTTAGAAATGTAAGATTTACACAAGTGCAGAATTTAAGAGAGAATTTTTATAAAATGTTTTACAGGTGGCATCTAGACCCAAAAAAATTAGCTGGTATGTATCCAAATGTACAACCTAGATGCTGGAGATGTGACTGTCAGGATGCTATGTATTATCATATATGGTGGACGTGTAAGAAAATTAAGGCTTTCTGGATTAAAATATGGTGGATTATTCAGAATATTTTAAAGAAAAAGATTAAATTTATGCCACAGGGGTTTTTTTGTTGGGAATTGTAACGGATTGTACGGTAATAGAAGCTAAGCTGATTTTAAATTTAATAACTGCTGCTAGATTACTAGTGGCACAATACTGGAAGAAGGAAGATCTACCCACCATTGAGGAACGGACATTAAAAGTGGTGCACCTGGCTGAAATGGCAAAAATTTCTGCATATTTGAAAGACTATTCAAATGAAAGATACTTATCGGAATGGAGAAGATGGATTGATTATATTCAAAACAAGTATCAGACTAAGAAGCTTCAAATAGCATATGAATGAAATATGTAACCCAATTGATAGTTTATAGTGTGGGTTTATAATGTTTAGAGTTATAGGAGTTAAAGATCTAGGGATAACTGGAATTTAATATAATGTTAGCATATTTTAGCCTTATGTTTGGGAAGTGCTGTACTCTGTGCTTGTTCTGGGAAGTCTGGGGGGGAGGGGGAGGGGGGAAAGGGGAGGGGAGGGGGAGGGGGGAGGGATAAAAGGGTGGGATTGGGGTGGGGATGGGTGAGGGAGTGGGTTGGGAGGGGGGGAGAAAATGTTTGTATTCTTTTTAAAACTTTTTAATAAAAAAAAAATTACCATATTGCCCGCAACAATCTGGGTCCTCATTTGACCCACCTTGGAAGGATGAAGGCTGAGTCAACCTTGAGCCTGGTGAGATTCAAACTGCCAAACTGCAGTCAGCCTGCAGTCAGCAGAAGTAGCCTGCAGTACTGCATTCCAACCACTGCGCTACCACAGGTCTTGAATGAAGGGCAAACCATGGAAAGTTAGCAAATTCTAGCCCTCCCTTTTCCTATGAACCCAATGCAGCTGATATTAGTTAAAGGAGGGATTATCTTTTGTTCTTAAAAGGAAGGGGCCTTCCTGGAATCAGGGGAAAAAAGGCAAATTGCCAGAAGCCAGAACTTCAGGAGAATATAATATCCAACACTATGAAAGCAGAAATTACCAACTTTACAGAGAAGAGAGAGGAAAAAAGGGAATCATATAGAATTGTATGAACAGCAACTCTAGCTCAACTGTTGCAGTCTCAGTGCAATGAACATTGATGTTTTTAATTCATCATTCTATTGAAATTTTTAAACAAGAAAAATAACAAATTTAGATAAAGTAGTGAAAAGAAAAAAGCAAGAAAAAAAGCAAGAAAAGAAAAAAGTTGAAATAGAAAAAAGTTATAAATGGCTTCCAATGTTTCTCACAGCAGTTGTAAGTACAAATATATTTCAATCTCTAAAATTATGTTGTATTACTCTTCTTTCTATAATCTCTATGTAATCTCTTTTATGCAAAAAGTCCATAAGGAGCAGCATATGAACAGTAGTATGAAATGTACCAAAAATGAAAATACGTTCTTTTCTTTTATATGTTTGTTTCCCAGATCTTCTGTACAGGATACTTCATTTGTTTCTCTCTCTCTCTCCTCATTGGGGATTCTGAAATTCAGGCCGGTTCCCTTTCTGTCAAAACTCATCTTTTTGCAGAGATTTTGAGACAATACAACCTCTAAGTGCAACATGAACTAGGAAATACTAAAGAACAAACTAGATTATAACAGAGTGTATTTACTAAATTAGAAAAGAAAAAACACAGAGGATTGTACCCTAGTCAGGGAACATGTCTGTCATTGATTTAGGTCAGTGTATGTTTTTATCATAATTAAAGGATAAAAGAAAGTCTATTTGTAGTTGAGAGGAAGTGCAACTAAATGAAAATGTATCAACTCATTTGAGGAACTATCAGGATGAGCATAGAACTAGGTGCTGTAGATCTTTGTGAGAGGTTCTTTTGGGAAATGGTACAGATCAGCACCATATACAGATTGGTGTTATCCTCTCTAGGTTTCCAGAGGGCTTTTACTAACAAAAAAATTAACATAATTAGGCTTATACCATAACTATACTCCTATCTATGCCTATCTTAGTCCCACACCATCCATATAACCATATATCACTTGAGCGTCAACCGAAGCTACCTTTAAGCCACCTACAAGTTGGCTTCTGTCAGTTGCTTTTCCAAATTGCTTCTGCAGCATTCACTTTGTAGTTTCTCAGACTATTCTACAGGAGAAAGTAAACATGCTTTATAAGCTATTGGTTGGCTGTAGTTCCTCTACTGGAAGGGTGAAACTGCTAGCTCTGTCACTTCCTTCACCTTATCTGCTGCTGATTTGGTAAAATCCAAGTCCTCATTACCTCAGTTGCTTGTTTTGCTGATGGCTGCTCCACTCCCTTGGCTGCAAATGTTTGCTGTTGGCTCCCCCACAGCAAATGTGTCTACTCACACACCCACACTCCTAGTGCACTCAGCATTTTACCTTATAATTGAGACCAGGTGTGGTACAGTGTCCTTTTTAAAAAAAAATTGATTTATATGCCGCCCTTGTCCGGAGACTCAGGGTGGCTTACAATGCGTTAAGCAATAGCCTTCATACTTTTGTATATTTATACAAAGTCAGCTTATTGCCCCCACAATCTGGGTCCTCATTTTACCTACCTTAGAAAGGATGGAAGGCTGAGTCAACCTTGAGCCTGGTGAGATTAGAACTTGCAGTAATTGTAGGCAGCTGAATGTTAATCAGTGCCTTAGTCTACTGCGCCACTCAGGCCACTCCTTCAGGCTGCCTTAAAGTCCCATGGGAGAAAACAAAGGGAAAGGAAAAGCTAATGCTAGCTACCGACAGACTTTTCTTCCACATCTATTAAGCCATTGGGAATCACATCTTCAGTTGCCTTCTTTTAATTTTAGTAGCTTTATAATTCGACAGAGACGGCTACCCTGTTCCCTCCACAAAGATATTGGGCATCTATTGTAGAAGTTTCCATTCCTACAATCAGTATTTCCAGTGATACCATCTGCAGTTCATATAGCAGTGTAAAATTAAAAGGGAAGTACAATAAATTTTTGGTCCACACTTAGATATGGAAGCTTATTGGGGGATTTTAAGCCAGTCTCTTTCTCTCAGTGCAATCTACAGCTACATGTTGTTATTATGGGAATGAGAGATGACCTCCACCCAGGTTGTTCTTGAAAGATAGGTGGAATATAAATCTAAGATACACAGATAATAACATTTTTTCCATACCTACTATGATTGATAATTTTTAAAAAAATCTGAAATCCAGTTTCTTGATTCAGATATGATTTTGTTGCCCCTAAAGCAGTGCCATGATTTTTCAACTTCATTTGTAAGAATCCTTGGCTTTCATCAATATGTCTTAAAGCAAAATAATTTATACATAAGAGAATCACAGCATCTGAAGAGCAATTTTCTAACTTTTCTGTTCTATAAGTTTACTTTTGACATTAGTTTTGTAAGAGCAAAGGTTTTACAAAACAACCATTAATCAATTCTCATCTACTGTAGATACAGGATGCATAGATTTATTATGCAACCTGCAAATGCCTAACTACTTCAAATACATTTTAAGGAAAATGGATGCTATCTATCTCGACATCTATTTCTGCCAGGAGATATAAACCTTTTATTTGATAATGAAGAAAAAACAAACAAACAGGGAAGAAAGAGAATGCTTATTTTAGGGGGCAATCTTAAGAAAAGAAATCAGCATCAGGGTAAATATAAATTGCCGCAGTTCTGCTTGCAGTATAGATGAAAAGAACAGCTGTGCTTACCCACTGCAATTGGTCAGATTTCTGAAGATTTCTGGCTTAACAAGATATAAACAACATGCTGGCACATCCTGCTCAATTTCTACCACTTGGCTTTCCCTACCACTGAGAACAGCTACACTCTTTAGCATGACATGCACACTCCAAGCATTTTGGTTTGCTCCCCTCCAAACAAATACATAATTGGAAACAAAAAATAAATGATTGACCTCCTAAATAAACCACAGGAACTTCTGCATTAGGCTTAATCCATTCCATTGGCAGGAGAAAGCAGTGGAAAACAATCAAGCTAGTTAACTCTGAGCCGCTGTTGTTCAGAATTCTGGGTTTGTGTGCTGAGAAAGACAGAATCAAAGCATTTGATTACTCTATTGCCAGGTGGATTGTTGAATACGCTAGCTATGAATGGCTATTTCAGGCAAAATAGGCTGATTAAATAGGCTTAATCTGAGCAAAAAAAAAAATTAACATTTTGCATCCGTTCAACAGGGTGCTTTTGCATTTTGGGTTACATAACTATTTTGGGGGATTTTTTTTGTTTTTGTTTGTTTTGGGCCAAGTGTCTGTTATTTTTCAAATATTTTTTTTCAAAATAATAACGAAGTATGATATATTAACATGAATCTGATGTCACGCAGGCTTCCAGCAGCTTCTGAAATTATGCAGTTTTTATTGAGGCTTAAATATCTGCTCTATTTGCTAATATTATCTCATAGGATATTATCTCATTCTACAATGTTTGTGAAGCATGAATGACATCAAACTGGATATTACAAATATATGTTAAAGAAGGTTTATGTCCATTATTAATATACTTACAAATTGTAGATTTTAGATTTTAAATGTTTAAAGTCAACTATTGCTTTTCCTTCACTTTGTGATAATATTCAAGCAAGAGCAAAGTGCTAGAACCCTTTTAATTTGTGTCCAGCTCACCCACCCCAATCTAATGAAGTAAATTAGAGAAATCCTACAGAAAGTACAGACAACAAAACTTAAACAAAATATCTTTTCAATTGTATTCCAGTTCAGAGACATAGGTGCTTACTTATCTCCTATATCAGGGGTGTTGTCACAGCATCATCACATGACATATTGTGACTTTTTTCCCTTTCGCTACACCGGGCGTGGCCAGCATATGACGCATGCAGACCATGGACCGTGAGTTTGACACCTCTGTCCTATATGAAAATGCCTGATTTGTAAATATGCTTAACTATATCAGGACCAGTATGTGGGTCTAAAAAAGATTAAAGACCTGGGAAGCCCTTCTTGTTGATGTTCTCTCCTCTCTCCTTTTGTTAAAAAATAACTCTTGACCTCAAATTATTATCTGAATTTGTACCACTTATATAATACTCTACTTGGCTTCCTAATTTGGGTCTGATAGATTGTATTAATCCCACCATTGATTTTGATAAATAATAGCTTATGAACCTGCATTATATATGGAATCAACCATTGGAATTTACTCAACAAACTATGGCTACTGTGAGAAAGCCTGAGTCAAAATCCAGAAATATTGACACAGGACTCTGGATAGCTCATAGTCAGTCAGAAACCAGCATATGTGGTTAGTGGAGCAAGCCATATAAGCTTCATGGGTGGGTTTACACTATTTTATGCAAAAACTGCATAAAATAGAAACATCAGGGAATTATACACAGGATCCTACTGAACTGGTAGAGTAACACAATAGCTATATTGAAAAAATTAATTCCATCTGATACACATCCATTTAACGTTTGCGTCACATCACAGCTTGAAAAGGTATAAGTAAAGATAAATGTCTTTCAAGTCAAGCTTATATGTTGATTTCATATAATTTGGCCGTATAAGCAACAGCACAGCAATAGAGGGCCATTACCATCTTCAGGAATATTTTTTTCCATCCTCTACAGCCTATAGCAGTGATGACTAACCTTTTTGCCATCGCGTGCCAAAAGCAAGGGGAGCGTGGGGTGGGGGGGATGTCATACAGAGGTGTGCCCACATCCATTATTCTATGCACCCCCCCATGCTCCCCCTCCTTTTGGCATGTGACAGCACAGTGGGCCCGGTAGGCCAGTTTTTTGCTCTCCAGGCTCCAGAACCTTTCTAGGAGCCTGGGGAGGGCAAAAACAGCTCCCCCCCCCCGAGGCCCTCTGGAGGCCGGAAGCAGCATGTTTCCTGACTTCTGGTGGGCCCAGAAGACCCGAAAAACAACTGGCCAGTGCACACATGCGTGGCGGAGCTGAGCTCACGTGCCCACCAATATGGCTCCACGTGCCACCTGTGGCACCCATGCCATAGGTTTGCCATCACGGGCCTATAGTCTGTAGCCCTAAAAATCTAAGAAGAGGTCAGTCTACTTCTAGCTCAGATAAGCCGCCCAAGTGTTGCCACCTATATCTCAGTAATCTTTGGGAACCCTACTAGTAAGAATCAAGGGGCTTTCCAGTGCCCCTGTTATCATTAGCCAGAGGAACAGTCCCCATTTATGCATCATAGCAATCAAAGGAGAAGTGAAACACAACTAGTTCACCAGATGGCTTTTCTGTTGGGACTTTTGCACAGTTTCCTTTTCTTTTAGTAGACAGTGTTCACAATATAGAGTGAGAAACATCTGTTGTATAACAGATTAATTAGATGAAATACAGTTCAGGGAAAAAATTGTTAAGAATGATGTACAAGAATTACAGATATGATTCCCACCATACTGTATGACTCTTTCTCCCTGAAAGAAAACCACAAACGCGATTTATAGAAGTTAACTACTACCCTCATTGTCAAGGATGTTTATATTAATTCATGATGCTTTATTTTTTTTATTTTTTTTTAAATAGCTTGATGAACGAAATCCTGCAGGAGAGGAAGGCTGGTTCCTTTGTTCTTGCTTTGTCTCAGTTCTTTGCTTTTATGGAACAGGAATTTTTCAAAACTATAATTCAAACTCCTATTGTGTGTGCTGAGAGGAACTCAGGTTTAAAGATTGAGGCAGTTATTTACAGGTAGTCCTTGACTTACGACCGCAATTGAGCCCAAAATTCAAGTTGCTAAGTGAGAAATTTGTTAAGTGAAATTTGCCCCATTTTACGGAATCTTATCACATTTGTTAACAGAATCGCTGCCATTGTTAAATTAATCACACCATTGTTAAGCGAATCTGGCTTCCCCATTGACTTTGCTTGTCAGAAGTTGCAACACATGATCACATGGCCCGGGACACTACAAGTGTCATAAATTTGAGTCAATTGTCAAGCATCCAAATATAAATCATGTGACCATGGGGATGCTCCAATGGTTGTAAGTGTGAAAAATGGCCATAAATCACTTTTTTTTCAGTGTTGTTGTAACTTTAAATGGTCACTAAGCAAATTGTTGTAAGTAGAAGACTGCCTGTATAAACAGGTTGCCAGCCTATTGGAAAAAAGGCAGGTGCAAAAGTGCTTAACAACCTAATCAATTATTGAGAATCATCAATGGAAGAATCCCATTATCTTTTAAAAACTTTTCCAATGTCTCATATGGGCTCTTAGGTACCTACTTATGGGCATTACTTACATTACTTCTTTTACCGGTAGAACAATCCCAGAATCTTTTTGTAATGGTTAATGTTTATTAATTTATTAGGGTTAATGTTTTTCCACAAAACAAAACAAAAAACCTATAATGATACTCTAATAATACATTTGTACATCAGTGTCCCAGTTGCCCCAGCATTTGCCAGTCCCTGGAAGCCAACGATCAGTACCAGGATCTGAATCTTTATTTCAGGATAACAGGTGAATGCTAGTTTTTAAAAGCCTGGAGAAAAGCCATATGTTTCTTATTAAAGGCTTTTTGTTCACAGCCACAGCACATTCTGCTCTATAAAGTCCTTGGCACTCAGTCTGGATGATTAACCCTAGGCTGTGATTAGGTTTACAAAGCTCCCTAATCTAAAACTAAACAAGCCATAGGATGGTTAAGTGCAAGGTGCAAATCCCATCACAAAATGCAATGAGTAGAGCAAAGGGACTTGAGATCTGCCATTAAAGGAAAACATGGAAATAATCGTAACATTCTGCCAACAAAGTCACTGTTTACTCAAGATACAGATATACAGGCACTTATCTTCAATTCCTTTTAAGCCTTTAACTTCCTTCAACGCAAATATCCAATCACCAAAAGTTTTTCACCCTTGAGTGGCAACTATAATTGCCTTCCTTAATTATGGATTTTTATATAATGACCATATGCATTTCTCTAAGCACAGACACAACTTCTAGCCAATTTGCAAATAGAGAAGAATGTTCCACCTGTTTACATAAGTATGGGCAGATCAGTAATAGACACAATTCATCTTCCAGCCCAGCCAAACTTAAATAAATCCTAATAGCAGTTTAGTAGAGAACATATATCTCCTCCAGAGTCTTCATTAAACAGAAGCTTTCAGAGGCGTTCTCCAGCTGCTGGGAAGATATTTAAAGATGATGTTTTAAGAGCAAAGAACAAAAATGCTGGTGTTGCTGAATTTTTTATAATTGTTATTCTCAAGTATGAAAACATCTGGTTGATACTTTAAAGAAGCATTTGGCAGCAGGGCCAGGCCTTTTCAAAATATCCTTACGATTTATATTGATTGTTTCCTAGTATGATTAGATTGCTTATTTGTACCCTATGTCTATCGTTAAGTGTTGTACCTTATGATTCTTGATGAATGTATCTTGTCTTTTTATGTACACTGAGAGTGTATTCACCAAGACAAATTCCTTGTGTGTCCAATAACACTTGGCCAATAAAGAATTCTGTCCTGTCCTGTCCTATCCTATCCTATCCTACCCTATTCTATAAGCTGAACCTTATTGCACTCGGTCAGTGTCCTCTTTACTCAAACTTGCATTCTCCCAAGCTACCATACAAACGCATGAAAAATAGGAGATTCCTGGCTTTCTCTGCAACATCCTTTTGATTTCCTACCTAATGGCTAAGATATAATATCTGCATAGACACATGAAACTGTGTAAATGAGTTGAGTAGATAGAAGAAATGACTAGGATTGATTGTAGCTGGAGTAGCAACGTTAGACTGACAAAGTGTAAGCTGGACATGTGCATGATTTTTCTCCTTTTATATGATGCAGGGACCTATATGTATGACGTACTATACTATGCAGATTCATATATTTTTGTGAATATCTCTCCAGAAAAAAAAAATCAAATGAATGATAGCCCATATAGAAGCTGGTAAAAAGAAAATAACTCCTTTCTGTTCCATAGTGACCAAGAGACAAATTATTCTATTGTTTGAATTAGGCCAATTATGTCATCTACACCATAATTAGGGTATATAAGCCATGGTTTAACATAATGGATGAATTCTCTTGCTGCACCGATCCAATTACACATTGCAGTAGTTCACTGCTATATCACTGTGGTAAATTACAGTTAACAAAATCATAGTTTATGTTTACAATGAAGATTAGCTTTTTAAAAATATGTAGAAACAACACAGTAGTTAAACTAGAAGTTTAAACATACCAGCTTCTATCTTCTCTTCTTTTTAATAAAGTTAATATTCAATTACTCATATTTATAAAGAAAAGCAATGACAGTTTTTAACCCTCAAACTAGGAAACCCAAACACCACTACCTTAAGATATTCATTTTATAAATCTCACTATTTTAGAGATATCAGGTGGGTTGAAAATGTCACGGATTTTTGGCACTGATGCAGCAATAGAATCATTTGGTCTCTCATCTTACAGAGAGTAAGTACGGTTTGCAGGAACCTGTAGTAAAACCGGCGGGAGGCTCCCACTGACCCGGATGTCATCATAGGTGATCTGCGCATGCGGATGTGATGCAAACCGGTAGTAAAGGTAAGTAGAACCCACCCCTGATATTGACAAATATACTAAAAAATATTCTGTAAAAAAAGGTTTTTTTGAGCAGGTACAGTAACACAAAATGTGTGTTACTGAAATCAGTGTGAAAATTAAAACCAAAACCAAATCAAGTTTCAGTCTTCTGATCAATGAATCTTGTAAATTCTCAGCATTAAATACATTTTGTCCTTTGCTCGAGGACAAAAAAAATTAATAAACACAAGCAAGATATCACAATATTTCTTTTTTAAGACAGGAATGTTTTATAAAATCTGAATTATCGGTAGTACAGAAACATAATTGATATAATCCTTGCCCACAGACAACAGTGGGTTGAATTTATGGGAATTATATCACTAGACTGAATACCTTTATTGCATCATAACTATTAGGCTCAAAACCAAGAATGACACATAGCAATTCTTCCTAGTTCTTTATTGTTTCAACCTATAGACAAAATCTTGCCAGAGTGAGGACTCTGCTATTTATATCTACAATAAACTCTGTGAAGGGCTGTCTTCACCTTTTTTCCTCATATCTAGTATCTGGGCTGCCTCTTACTCTTCTGAAATGTACCCCCTCCCTCCTGGGGATCCATCTCATCACTACATTCCATCACTATAACTTATGTAAAAGAAAAAAGTGAGGTTTCAATGGAGTAGTTGTGTTCTTTTTTTAACCACCTCCTTTTGGGCACCCCAGAGGTAAATAAGCAATCAAATTTAATACCCTCATCCCTGGAACAACAACTGAATAGTGGCCAATTTAACCTTTCTCCCGCCACCCCCCCCCCCAAAGAATATTCCTCACCTTCCTCCCAAAAGATAATTTCAAATTCTGTAAGCGAACTTGAAAGGTGATTGCTGAAAAGAACATTAAAAGTCTCCCCATAGATGTTACATTCTGGATTGTGGCTGTCATCTCCTCTTCACATTTTTAAGAATAAGAACGGGAATATTTGGGAAAGAAAGGAACTTTATCTTATCACATTTTAGCCCATTTTTCACTTTAAAAAGGAGAGAATGAAAATTGAAGCTGAAAGAAGAGTTATTAAATTAAGGAAAGACTTTCCTATGAAGTTCACTTAGTAATAAAAATAAAAGGATTTGGTTAACACTGCCTTCTATCTGTAAGACTCACATTTTCTACTATATATTTTTATCCGTACAAATCTATTAAAGGAGGAAAGAGTTAGAAAAACTTTTCGACACAGAGCAATCTGTCTGTAAAATTCCACGCCAGTCCATTTTTATTCCCCAGCCTCCCACAAAACCAGCTGGATGGTGGCCTGCTGTCATCTTCTCTTTGACCCTTCCTTTTCTTGACTGATAAAAAGTTGGCCTTCTTTAAACCATGGTAAGCGCTTGATGACTTCAAAAGCATGTCTCCTACAGTTTTCTTGGGAAAATACAGAAATTGTTTTATTTTAGAATGCTTTTGTTAAATCCTCCAATTTATTTTACAGCCCTGAGAATTAGTTTCTCATCGATGTACTACGGCCAACCCTGCTTAGCTTAGCTTCTGGGTCTACCAAGAAGACCCAACCAACTAACAAGAGAGTTCAGACCTGTTACCAAATCCCTCTGGATTTTGGGATTAAAAAAAAGTCCCACCATGCAAAAAGAAGACAAAATTGATAATTCCCCTCACCATTCATGTTGTCTTAATTTCTTTAAACCAAACCAAACCAGTGCCATGAAACTAGAAATAAATGGACACTGTTGACAGTTTCTCAACTTATATACAGAACAGAATCATTCCAAATCTATATTTATTTGTATTCCACCTTTTATTATTTTTACAAATAACTCAAGGCAGAGAAGACACCAGCATGCCTTGTTCCTCCTATTTTCCCCATAACAGCAATGACTTTTACTGCCTGGGTTTGAAAAGTTGAAACCCCTTTAGAAAAATAACAAATATGAGAGAACCTATGAGTCCTATTTTTTAATTCATTCATTAATCTTTGCTAGATTACCACTGGTATATTACAGGTAGTTCTCGATTTACAACCATTTGTTTAAGCAATCATTCAAAGTTACAACAGCACTGAAAGAAGTGACTTACAACTGGTCCTTGCACTTATGACCATCACAACCTCCCCACAGGTATATGATCCAAATTTGGGCACTTGGCAACCACCAAGTTTTTTATCATGAGTGCAGTGTCCCAGAGTCATGTGATCACAATTTGCAACTTTCCCAGCCAGCTTCTGACAAATAGTCAATGGGGGAAGCCAGATTCACTTATGATTTACTTTAAAAGAGCAGTAATTTGCTTAACAACCAAAGGAAAAAAAAAGGTCGTAAAATTGGATACAACTCGTTTAACCACTGTTGCTTAGCAATGGAAAGTCTGGTAAAATTGTAGTCTAAATCAAGGACTGCTTTTAGCCCATGTGAATGAATGATGTAACATCTAGTTTTATAATTTCTGCTCTTCTAACAAACTGGCTATTTCAACTTCTACTCCTGGGATTTACAGGTAACAAGCTGTCTAGCTCCACTCCCTGAATTAAGCCAAAATATAGTTGATGAAGTAACTGTACTTAAATGAGTCACTGGGACTAGGACAGCATACAAATTGAATATATTACTGTTGTTAATATTATTATAAGGCTTCGGTATGTTTGGTATGTTTATTACTGGTTTTGGTAACAGCTTTGTTTTGGTTTTACTTTAAACCATGTACAGAATTGCCACATAGTTAGAATAGAATTTAGAATTAGAATAGAATTTTTTTTTTAATTGGCCAAGTGTGATTGGACACACAAGGAATTTGTTTTGGTGCATATGCTCTCAGTGTACATAAAAGAATGATACGTTCATCAAGAATCATAAGGTACAACACTTAATGATAGTCATTGGGTACAAATAAGCAATCAGTACCGTATATACTTGAGTATAAGCTGACCCGAATATAAGCCGACCCCCCCCCCAATTTTACCCCAAAAACTGGGAAAACTCATTGACTCGAGTATAAGCCGGGGGTGGGAAATGCAGCGGCTACTGGTAAATTTCAAAATAAAAAAAGACTGGTCAAAAGTGCGAGGACCTGTCAGAAATCACTTTTCTCAGCCCTCTGGGTAGTCCTTTTGTGCATATGGACTACTCAGAGGGCTGAAAAGGTTATTTTTGACTGGTCCTCGCACTTATGACCAGTCCTCGAACTTACGACTGTCCTCACATTTTACGTTTTTGCCCTATCTTGTCACCATGGTAAAGAGAAGCAGTTGTGAAATGAGTGACATGGTTTTAAGAATGCTGCACGGGCATAAATGTGAGGATGGTCATAAGTGTGAGGACCAGTCAGAAGTATGAGGACCTGTCAGAAATGACTTTTTTCAGCCCTCTGAGTAGTCCCTATACACATATATCACATGACCAGCTAGCCACGCCTACCCAGTCACTGGCTTGATCTAATTTCAGGCAAGTTGAAGCCTCTGTTAAGAGATACCAGGGCTGGGCAAATGTGGCCCTTTTACAACCTGTGGACTTCAACTCCCAGAATTCCTGAGACAGCCAAGCTGGGAGAACCCACTAGCTAGCAGCCAATTACAAGAAGGCTAGCTAGCAGCCAATTACAATCAGCTCTCAACTCAAGGTCAGTGCACATGGGATCTCCCTAAACGTGAGGATTTCTTTGTTTCTTTCTCCCTTTAAGCCCCCCCCCAGCCTGTTTTTGCTTCCAGGGCGCTGCAGAGAGTCTTGCTAGGCACCCCCCTCATGCCCCTAGCAAGCCTTGGGAGCCAGTTGCAGGGAAAAAGTCATTTTTTTCGTGACCCGAATATAAGCCGAGGGGCGTTTTTCAGCCTGAAAAACGGGCTGAAAAACTCGGCTTATATTCGAGTATATATGGTAAACAATCAATATCAATGTAAATATTATGTAAAGCATAAAGCACATGAACAGTGATTCAAATGCAGCTATCATATCCGAGCTAGAATGAGATACAGAAAACATTCTTGCTGCTGGCTTGTCTGGATTTTTTGCACCCCACACATGGTAGCAAACGTGATAGCTACAGAATAAGATACCACATGATTCAATGGAATATTTTCTGAGTGCTTTCCTCTTTCAGTAAACTTACTTCTGGTTTCAGAATTTCCTCTTTAGCCCTGTTTTTTCAATGTCCTGTTACAGTCTGGGCTGGATTCCATGAAAAGTTCAAACACAGCTGTGATTTCAATAAAAAGAGCAGCAGGAAGTTATTCATCTATTGAGGCCATGCTTAATAAATGACTAAAAATGAAGAACATACATCAATAAAGAAGAATATTTGTTTTGTAGTTCAGGGTTGAAATGAGGGGTCCTTGGTGCTCGCCAGTGCTAACACTGATGATGTTACCTAGTTTGGGTAATGATATGTCTGCAAGAAAACAGCCAAGCTCAGAGAGCATCAAGGAACCCTCAGAACATACATCAGATCCAGGTCAATAATAGTCTGGGCTCACGTGAGAAGATGACAAATACTTGTTCACTTTAAAAAGGTAATATTCGTTTTAATCTGCTTTAAATAAACTTGTCACAATAGTAACAAACCCAAATCTTTAAGTCTTGTTTATTAGAGGGGGGACATACACAATGTAAAATTTGTCATCTAAGAGCTCATCGATTATAATAATGTAGCATACAATAAGAATACAAATTTTTGCCTTTCCATGCATTGAAAAAGTGCAAAAAGAAAATAATACATAGCAACACAGATGTTCAGAGTACAGATATAAGTAGACAAATGACAATTTCTAGAGATAACCAAATGAGTGGGACTTTTCAGTTAAGCTTTATTATAAAAGCCATTCTCTAAATCTGGCCTGGGAACTATAAATATGCTAATAGATTATGACCAAAATGCAAAATTATAAGAACCAGGACTCTTTGTCAGAGCTGATCTTATTCTTTTTTTTTTTAAATCACTCCCTAGAAAACAAAGAAAATAATATTTGCCAATTGTACTGGACTATGAAACGGCTAAAGATTATTCTAAGATATACCACTTCCTGGATCAAAAACTCTAAAGAGTTTCACATCATGGAAAGCACACATCCTGACGTAAGTACCTAAAAGAAAGAGGAAGTGCTAAAGGCCAAGAAATGTATTTTAGACTCACTGGACATTTAACACTTCACTTCACTCAATTGCTGTAAGTGCTCCAAATGTTCCAGATTAGAGTTTCTAAGGGTATTGCAGCAGGAAATGCTCTCAATGTTTATTTATTATTAGAATCCCTATTCACTCCATATCCAATTTTTTTTTCTTATCCCTTCTCAGTGCAGCTGCCCCATCATCTTTTTTTCTCGGTATCCCACCTTCTTAATTGTCTTTATTTTGCTAAACTAATCAACAAAAGGTATAACTACACAGATCAATATTAAATGATCAACATATGCTCTAAATTGATAAATATAACATTGAAAAAACTGGGCGAGGGAAGTAACATGTTATTAACAGAACAAAACAGTGACCATATGGTTTGAAAGTCTTCTTCCTTGTTCCTTGTTTGAAAAAAAGATATTGACAAATTAGAGATACCAATATTCCATTGCTACAAACTTTCTGGTGTTGAATTTTTTTAGTCAATCCAGATGTTGATAACAGAACTGAGAATGATCACTGGAAGTAGAATTTTCTATATGCCATTTCTGACATTCTTTCCCTGGATTTTTATAGCACACATCTGCAGCTCTAACCAACCTCCATGTTCCTCCAAATCTACAATGATGTCTTAATACATTAAAATTATAGTAGATGTAGCCAAGAATAGCATATGCAGTTCTAATATGCTGCAGTCGATCCAGAATCACATGACCCATCTTTTTTAAAGATTCTGGTGAAAAAAAAATGGGGCAGAATAAATCTGTGTGCATAGGCATGGGGTTTTCTTCCATGAATTTGTATGGATCTAGATGTGAGATTGGTATGTGCAGAGAGGGATCAATTAGTGTTTGTATGTGGGAAGCTTTACTTTGCAGGCAATTAATTTTAATTAGCAGTTATTAAGTCAATGCAAACATTTAGCGGAGAAGGAAAATCCCCAAGATTGGTTTCAGCCGGCATTGGCAAACCTAAATTGACAAGCCAGGGAGGCTGGGCATTCTAAGGGATTTTATTTTATTTACTTGTTTAATTAGATTTTTATCTCAACTTTATTACTTTATAAGTAACTCAAAGTGGCAGGCATACCTATCTAATAGTCCTTCCTCCTCCTATTTTCCCCACAACAACAACTGTGCAGTGGGCTGGGCTGAGAGAGAATGATTAGCCCAAATCCATCCTGCTAGTTTTCAGGTCAAGACTAGAACTAAATCTAGTTTAAGTCAAGATTAGAACTCACAGTTCCTGGTTTCTAGGTCAGCACCTTCACCATTACACCAATGGTGGGATTCAAGTAATTTAACAACTGGTTCTCTGCCCTAATGATTTCTTTCAACAACCAGTTTGCCAAACTGCTCAGAAAGTTAACAACTGGTTTTCCCGAAGTGGGGCGAACTGGCTGAATCCCACCGTAGCATTACACCGAACTGGCTCCCATGTTTATAACTGTTCTGTCAACCTTTCAAGAGTAACTTTTCAACCTTCAAGTGTATTCTTGCAGTTTCTTAAGAAAATAAACAATAATTTAAGAGGCATATAACTAGTATGGACAAATCCTGCCACGTTACAGAAGTTTCATGAGATACAGTAATTCTTGAAGGCACTGCCAAGTTGGTTTCGCTTTGTCTTTGTTAAGACCCTTCTTAACAATCTTTTTGGTGCACCTGGTATATTTTCAAGATATTTACAGCTGAACGTGGCTAAAATATTACTTTAAACATTGCTTACTAATTGGGTTTGGTTTTTTTCATGCAATGGTTTTGGCTGCGATTAAAGCAAATCCCAACTAAGAAAGAATCAGGAAATTTTCAAAGCCACACTTTAGAAACCAACAGCCGCAATGCAATTGTATTAGTCAAAGCGGAAGAAAAAAGTTAAGATGATTTATGAGCAACCAGATTGCCCCTTTGCTCATTAAGGCATCACATACAACAGTCAACTTATTGAACAAGTGATAATGTCATACACATGCTATTAGTTCTGCAAATATTTGTGCCGACTTGGTGAAAGCTTTGGCTGCTTGATTTGTCTGGTCTGCTAAAATTATCTGATTCAGACAATGGAAAAGATTTCAGTACAGTCGTGGTCAGTGGCTCCAAAATGGGCATAACAGGGCAAAGAAAGCCTCGCATTTTTATATAAAACATAAGGAAAAGAAGAAGGAATGAGACTCTGATGGCTAAACGTGGCCACTATTTTGAAAGGTAGGTCATTTGTTGCAGCTACCTCCTATCTGTACACGCACATAAGATATTTGTCTGGATGAAAATGGGGGTTCAGACTGCCTCAATTCTTTGATGATCAATTATCCATCTCAAATGCATTCAAGACATTCAAACTGATTTAAAATCGATCCAATTTTTCAGATCAAATCAACCAATCATGAGGGTCAGTTTGGTACAGTGGTTAAAGTGCAGTTCTAGAAATTAGGAACCTGTGAGTTCTGGTCAGCGGTGAAATGCACTTACCTTTGCTACCGGTTCGGAAATGTGAGTGTGTGCACCTCTTCTGCGCATGCATAGAGCCTTCTGCACATGCACGGAGGATCAAAAATGGGACGTAATGATGTTCCGGTGGGTGGGCGGAACTTCCCACTGCTGGCCCTACTGGTTCACGCAAGCCAGATAGATTCAGCAGGATTTCACCGCTGGTTCTAGTCCTGCCTTAGTCATGAATAATGGACTGGGTGACTTGGGGCCAGTTAATCCCTATCAGCACAATCCACCTCAAAATCCTGCTAATTACAGGTAGCCCT
This sequence comes from Ptyas mucosa, assembly GCA_012654045.1. NCBI lineage: Eukaryota > Metazoa > Chordata > Lepidosauria > Squamata > Colubridae > Ptyas > Ptyas mucosa. The sequence continues at coordinate 2,506,189 of WNWU01000109.1, read as the reverse complement.
TGACTTACAACGGTTTGTTTAGTGACCGTTCAAAGTTACAACAGTACTGAAAAATGTGACTTATGACCGTTTTTCAGAGTTATGACCTTTACAGCATCCCCATGACCATGTGATCAAAATTCAGATGCTTGACAACTGGTTCATATTTATGACTGTCGCTGTGTTCCAAGGACATGTGATCACCTTTTGTGACTTTCTAACTAGCAAAGTCAATGGGGAAGCCAGATTCACTTAACAACGGGGTTGTTAAATTATCCACTGCAGTGATTCACTTAAGCATGACAAGAAAGTTCATAAAATGGGGCAAAATTCATTAACAAATATTCTCACTTAACAACATAAATTTTGGGCTCAATTGTGGTCATAAATCGAGGACTACTTCACGTAAAAGAATAATATAAATAACTCAATTTCCTGAATCAGATCTAAAGAAACAACAGCAATCAAAAGTTGGGGGAAACTCAAGGCTCTGAGGAGTTTCTAATGCTGTGCTGAACATACACATATAATCCTAGTTGTGAGAGGGTTTTTTTCCCCTTTAATTCTTAAAATTGCATAAACTGTGGGTGGTTTTGAACAAATGTCACATGTGGAGCTTTTGTAATCACAGTACTCAACAAGAAATTATAATATCAAATAGTCTTGGATGTTTGGCAGCAGGGATGAAATATAAACTCTGGTTTAAAAGCATTCTGCAAAGCAGATCAATGATTACTTCTTAAAAAGAAAATTGAGGGTACATTCTTAAAACTATATTATAGGTAACAGGATTTTCTACAGCTTAGTGTATGTAAGGGATATATTGTGGTTCTCACCTACAAAATAAGCAAACTTTTAAAACTGTCCATTTTTGCTTTCTCAATGCATTTAAGTCCTTATCTTATTAATTTGGCACATAGCCCCTTTCTATCCAGTTTCTAGAAATATGGCTAATTTTATGCCAACATTTGGAAGGACATGTGAATAACATGAAGGGACATTTTATCATGCTCAGTGGACATGTAAAAAACTAAAATATGTTGGATAGAAATACATACTTTGATACAGATATTTTAAAGATCAATATTCAACTGAAGCCAGAACTTTTTGTTTTTAGGATTAATGGATCACATTGCATTCATATCAGAAGTACCAAAGCACTTCTGGGTTGAAAGAATTTGCCATCAGTGACATCATCATTGCCTGGAGGATGCCCAATTGGGGACTCCTTTCATGACCCCAGCAGCAGCTGGAGCAAAGGACGAGAGCTCATCCTATCCCATGCATGGCAGCATTAGAGTCTCGAACATGGGCTTGCTAACCTCCAACCCAACCATGCTCCAGGATTAATACATAAGCAGTTAAAAAAAGCTATGAAAGATTATTTCAATAGATCATTACTCTGGCAAGATTACTATATGCACAGAAATAGAAAGATTTAACAGGGTCCAGTATGGAGGAATAGTTGGTGAAAATGACGGCTTTTGCTGAAATTGATAAATTGATTTCTTTGATTAGAGAAAAGACAACTACATTTATTGGTGACTGGAAGTCTCTTGTGGACTTTTCTATGTAAATAAAAAATGAACTTGTGATTTATGATTTTGATGAATAGGTAGAATAGATTATAGAAAGAAAAGGGATAGGCTGTAACGTGAAAGAGAGAGGCTAAAATATACTTGTTCTTGTAACTGCTGTAAAGAATATTGGGAGCCATTTCTTTTTATCTATTTTCTTTTCTTACACTACAAGCTAGTCACACTCTCTTGGTCTTAGATTGGAAGGCCACAACCCCTATCTACTAACCCCCACTGGAGAAAAGTGATAGATTTTACAGTGGATTGATTAGGATTAATCGTAGTAAAAATCAGTCATTTTGTTCAAGAGAATCAGTCAGTTCTAAATTGCCACAATATTTTTTTCTGAGTTTCATCAGAGTTTCTTATAACCAATAGAATCTGTTTTCCCCTTATTCCTTTGTCAGCATTCCATAGAGGAACTGTGTCAGCATGTCTCTTCCACAGACACGGAACAAGAAAAACTCCCATTATTTGTAATGTCCTGCTACTCCAAATAATTCCTGGGTAAAGGAAGGAAATGAAGTTTCTCAACAGAGATCCATAAAACATGCTACAGTACGTCTATGGTGGATTGGACCATCCCACAAAGATTTTACTGTTGTAAATAAACAAAGCACAGGAAATTCTTTGCTTTCAGGCTGTTGCCAAGAAAACTGCATGGACAGCTTATGTTGAAGGAGATTTTACTTTGCCTCTATTGATCATACAGAAGAGAGTTATACAAACTGGCTACAGAAACATATGGAACTTAGAAATGAGATATGGAATGTGTTGCAGTATTCCTGTTAAAGTTTCCAGCTGCTCGGGAAAACATTCTTTTTTCTAAGACATGTCATTCCAATGTACTCCTTGGCTATTTTGTGTGAGTTTTCCTTTTTATCGAGTTAGGTTCCTGTATTTTCTGATGATATTCAGTCTTTGATGTTTTGTTTTAAGATTCCCCACTCAAGTTAAGTGTGCTATTGTTTTAAAAAATTCTTCTAAAGAATCTTTTCTTGAGTTGGCAATAGCACTTAGACTTATATACCGCTTCACACAGCCCTCTCTAAGCAGTTTACAGAGTCAGCATATTGCCCCCAACAATTTGGGTCGTCATTTTACCCACTTCCGAAGGATGAAAGGCTGAGTCAACCTTGAGCCGTGGCTCAGTAGTTGCTGCTTTATTTGTTTATTTATATCCTGCTTTTATTATTTTTATAAATAACTCAAAGTGGTGAACATACCTAACATTTCTTTGTCTTCCTATTTTCTCCACTACGATCCTGTGAGGTGGGTTGGGCTGAGACAGAGTGAGTGGCCTAAAGTTACCCAGCCAGCTTTTTTATTTTCCTTTTTGAAAACAGGTGGTACTGTTCTTTATCCAAAGGATCAACACTTACAGAATTAAATAATTAAGCACCAGATTTCAAGATGGTACAAGTAAAATAAAATAAACAAGAAAAGGCCAGAGAGAGACAGACAGAGAGAGAGAGAGAGAGAAAGAGAGAGAGAGAGAGAGAAGAAAGCGCTTTTCAGCAATCGTAAACTGGTATTTCTGTCACAATCCAATAAATAGAATTGGCTTCCATTCCAGCATGATAATTAAAGAGTTTCCAGGGAAAATGGTGATGAGTATCAAGCATTTTTGCTAATTATAAAACAAGTCCTTAGAGAGTTGCAACAAATTTTAGCCTCTCTTCCAAAGCCTCTCACTGGATCGGGAATGAGGGGAGGAACTGAATTTTTCCCTGGAGTGTTTGTGACAAAAGCTCTTTCCCCCATGTTAACTATTTCAGAACAGACCTAACTTATCAAAATAATTACATGCTTACTTCTCACTGGCAGTTGCCTATTTTTAATTTTCCTGGAAGATTGAGAATATATCAGCAAGCACCAATGCTGCTGTAAGTACTTTTCTACATTCTCCTCTGGGAAAGTATTACAGAACAAAGCCTCCTTTAAATAAACATTATTTTGCGTGGTGCACAGGAAAACCCCTAGAAGACATCTTATCACAACAATTATAATGAAATAAAGTTTTTTAATGTTTAAAGGCCTGGATTAGGGAGAGCTCTAATGGGGAAATGCATAACTTTTGATACCCAGCCTTGCTGCCTCCTATTATTATCTCTCTTCTTTCTCTAGACTTTATTAGCAGTGTTGACATAAATGAAATAGATCAAAAGCAGTGAAGGAATCTATTGCCCCACATAAAACACATCCCATCTAAAAACATTACCATTCCTGTTACCCTCCAAGGCAGAACATTATCAATTGATAAGAGGAGAAAACTGAAGAGTAAATAGTTCAGGACATGAATGGAAAAATGTTTCAATTGGGGGCTGCCAATTCAGTCCTTAGCTGCTGTTTCTTGGCAACTCTTTGAGTTAGTTGATAATCAAGTGGCCAATTATCAGTAGACAAATGAAATAAACTGAGTCTTATGGCATAGACTGTCTCCCATCCCAGCTATAATATTATATATTATATTATATCTTTTTAAAAAGTGGGGGGGAATAGACTCAGGAAACTACAGACTAATATCAATATCAAGATACTGGAAAAAATGATTAAAAAACAGATCCGTGAATATCTAGAAACAAAGTTATAATTAGTAGCCAGCGCATCTGTTTGTTAAAAGCAGATCATGTCAAACCAATCTTATTTCATTCTTTGACAAACTGACCAAATTAGTAGACCAGCAAAATGCTGTGGACATAGTATGGTATATATAGATTTCAGCAAGGCATTTGACAAAGTAAACCACAACTTATTTCTTGGTAAGCTAGAAAAATGTGGGATAGACAGCATCACGACCAGATGGATTTGTAACTGGCTGACAAACTGTATTCAACAAATAATTCTTAATGGTATTACATCTACATGGAGGGTATTAAGTAGTGGGGTACCACAAGGTTCCATCTTAGGTTCACTACTCTTCAATATCTTCATAAATGACTTAGTTGAGGGAATAGAAGGGGAACTCATCAAATTTGCAGATGACAGGAATAGCCAACACCCCAGAAGACAAGCTCAGAATCCAAAAAGATCTTGACAGACTTAAACAATGGGCCCTATCCAACAAAACGAAATTTAATGTGGGAAAAAAGCAAAGTTTTACACTTGGGCAGGAAAAACCAAAGGTACAAGTACAGATTAGGTGAAACCTGGCTCAAAAACAGTAACTGTGAAAGGGACCTTGGAGTCCTAGTGGATGATCCCTTAAACATGAGTCAGCAGTGTGCGGCAGCAGCCAAAAAAGCTAATACAATCCTTGGTTGTATAAACGAGGGATAGAATCAAAATCATATGAAGTATTAGTACCAAAGCGGTACTAAAGCCTTAGTAAGACTACACCTAAAATACTGCATCCAGTTTTGGTCACCACATTACAAAAAAGATGTTGATACTTTGAAAAAAGTGCAAAAAAGAGCAATTAAGATGGTTAAAGGCCTGGAGATTAAAACATACGAAGAATGGTTGCAGGATTTGGGTTTGGCTAGTCTAGAGAAAAGAAGGACTTGGGGGACATGATAGCAGTATTCCAGTATTTGAGGGGCTACCACAAAGAGGAGGGGGTCAATTTATTTTCCAAAGCATTGGAGGCAGGACAAGAAACAATAGATGGAATCTAATCAAGGAGAGAAGCAACCTGGAACTAAGGAGAAACTTCCTAACAATGAGGACAATTAACCAGTGGAACAGCTTGCATTCAGAAGTTGTGGGTGCTTTATCATTGGAGATTTTTAAGAAGAGACTTGATAGTCACTTGTCTGAAATGGTATAGGTTCTCATGCTTGAGAAGGGGGGTGGACTAGAAGACCTCTAAGGTTCTTTCCAGCTCTATTCTGATCGATTGAACATTTGTTATTTAAGGCACTATAAATGGGATATTGTATATACTGGGGTGCAAAATCTCCCTCCTTCTGAAAAGAATTAAAAAGAGTGCTACTTATCATGTGCAGAATGCTTTTCCTTTACCATAAATTATAAATATATCCAGGTCACAAATCCACCTTGGCAATGCCTTCATTAAGCCAACTGGATTTTCACAATAGATCAATAGATTTTTACAATATGTGGTCCCTGCACCCTCAGAGAGTACAAGATGGTATTTCAGGCAATGAAGAATGGCTTGTGTCCCTCAGTGATGAGTGACAATTACTTTTGTAGGGGGTGCAAACATTAATTAAATATTTCCTAGGAGTGTGGAGCATAGAAAACGTTGGGAACCATTGCAATAGATGCAAGCTTTCACTTTTAGCAAAACTCTTCATCGGACAAGAGACTTTTAAAACAAGGAAAACAAGTGGAATGGGTGGGTGGGAGGGTGTAGTGATTGGTGTTTAAGTCTGTACAGCTCAGAATCCTGTATGATTCAGATTAAGTAGAAATTGCCTGCAGCTCTACAGATTAAGCTCTAAAGCTCACATGCTGATTTTCAACAAGCCATTATTTTCTGATTTGATCTATCCTGTGATTTTTGTATTTTTTTGGCAGAGTTGTCAGTCTAGGAGCAAACAATTATATTCCAAAGCTATGCACAATTCATAACTTCAAAGTTCTCTCCTCATTCAATAGGATGACAATCTCACATTCCATTAAGCCATTCTTTGCTCAGCTGTGGTTTTAAATAAACAACTGGATTCACATTATGCTGAGGCTAAACAAGCCATTTGGTTTAGCCCACACAAATGTGTTTACATTCATATAAATGCATTAAAGGCTTCCTTGAAGGCTTCCTTTGAAAAATTATATGATGAACACTTGTTGGTGTCTAACCTGCAGTTAAAATGTTCCCACTGGCTAAAATACATCTTCAATTTAAACACATCCCCTTTCCAGCCAAGGTTAACAATATTCAGGTATGCACAGACAGGAAGCATGATCACCGAACCCCCAACCCCAACCAGCATCCCAAAAATAGGCAGATTGTGGCAGAGATACAGGTAGTCTTCGACTTATGACCACAATTGAGCCCAACATTTCTGTTAAGTGAAACACCTAGGTGACTTTTGTCCCATTTTACCACTTTTCTTGCCACTGTTGTTAAGTGAAACATTGCAGTTGATAAGTGAATCTGGCTTCCCCATTGACTCTGCTTGTCAGAAGGTTGCAAAAGGTGATATATGACTTTGGGGGCAACGGTCATAAGTATGAACCATTTGCCAAGCATCTGAATTTTGATTACACAATGATGGGGGGATGCCTGCAAGGGCCGTAACTTTGAAAAGTCATAAGTCACATTTTTTCAGGGCCCTTTGAGAAGTCAGTAAATGAACTGTTGTTAAGTCGAGGACTACCTGTGTCCTGCTCCTTCAGGGATAAAGTTCCTTGACTTCAAAGTCGACCTTTTTTAACAAACTCCCAGCTTGTTCTTCCCCCTCCTGAGTCAGAAACGACAAACAGGTCAGCATAATAAAAGTCAAAGTCCTCGGCTAACGAGAAGCGGGCAAAGGGAAGGAGGAAAGGTAAAGTTGTACACTTCGAAGGCGCTGACGCGTGGCGCGATTCTTCTAAGCAGAAAGAAATACTGGAGGGAGACGGAACCGCGTAAGTAGATCTCCATGGTGCCCTGGCTTAGGAGCTTCGACGCCCGCCTCCCTCTCACCACAGCAAAACTTTGGGGTTTGCCCCAGCCTTAAGAGGGCAAACCCTTGTCCGGGACTTACCCCTTTGTCGTTTCAAGCGAAAAAGAAGACGGTAAAAATAAAAAGCTAAGGGAGCAGGCGCCAGCTGCGCCGAGACGGGATCCCGCCACAGCACTCCCCGGCCCACCTTCGTTTTGCGCGCACGACTTCCAGCGTCCACAACAACTCGCCGCCTGGGTAGGCAGCCTCGCAACTAACAACCAGGAAGGAGGCGGTCAAACATTACCAGCGGCTGGCGATAGGAATGAATGAGGAAGGGAAGGAGGCGGGCGCTCGATCTGGGTGGCTTCTGAGTGGATCCGATGAAAACCCGGCTTCTCTCTCTCTCTCTCTCTCTCTCTCTCTCTCTCTCTCTCTCTCTCTCTCTCTCACACACACACACACACACACACACACACACACACCCCTTCCCTCCTCCATCATCATATCCCAGGAGGAAGGGATTTCCACCTGGTACAGAAGCTGGATCTGGGGAAACAGCAGGACAGAGGGGAAGAAATTCACAGCCGCTTCCCTCCCCCTTATTTTTGTAGAACGGGTTTTTAGACATCTAAATTGGCTCTGTATTGGGGGATCTGGATGAGTTCTGGAAAAGGGTAACAAGCAATTGGGTGAAGATCAACTCTGGTGTTTTATTCTCTGAAATGTCAGCCCATTGACAGACCTCAACTAATTTCTTTGCAATCTTACACAGGGCTAAAAGATCCCACTGAAATCAGCGGGACTCACTTCAATCATTCTGAAGGCGCGCTCAGTATGTGTATTGTGGCAGAAAAGCTGTTTAAAACCACAGCCATACACAGTAATGAGTCTTGTGTACCATGTACTCCTGCCTGCAAGAGAAGCTCCCGGATGGCAGTTTTAAGAGCTCTGCTCTTGGATGGAGATGCAGCATTTTGTTGGAGTGTACCTCCCACAGGTGAGACATTATGCGGCATGTTGACGCCTGTTGGGATAGTTACCGGGCATGACATAGTGACTAGATTCTACAGTTATGCTTTGGGATTGCTTCCTTCCTCTGGTGTCTGGGATGCCTGCAGAATATGGTCAAAAAAATCCCCCTCATGGGCTGATACTGACAGCTGGCGAGGAGGCCTTCTCTGTTCATCACAAATTCATGCACGTCTTTCTTGATCTCATTGCTCTACATGTAGCCCTCGACTTCTCACCACAATTAATACTAGAATTTCCATCGCTGAGCAAAGTGGTTGTTAAGTAACTCCCATTTTACAACCTATTTTGCCATGGTTGTTAAGCGAATCACTGCAGTTGTTAAGTGAATCATTTGGTCATTAAGTGAGTCTGGCTTCTGTCATTGAATTTGCTTATTGAAACCAGCTGGGAAAGTCACAAATGGCAATCATATGATCCCAGGATGCTGCAACCATTGTAAATACATGCTGGTTGCTAAGCACCCAAATTTTGATCAGGTAACTATGGGAAGCTGTGATAATTGTAAGTGCAAAGACGGGTTGCAAGCCACTTTTTACAGTACCATTGTAATTTTGAATGGTTGCTAAACAAATGCTTGTAAGTTGAGGACTACTTGTAGTGACTGAATGCTGTCTGCCCCACACCCAAAAAGTCATGGTGAACAGCCACCAGTCATACCATATACTGGATTGTGGGCAGTGCTTGAATAAGCCTGCCTATCAAACTGATGCTGCTCTACCCTTGAAGAAATGGTCACCCTGGCATAAGTTCCCATGCTCACCCACCAACCCACTCCCTATAGTCCCAAGTAGAGCAATATACAATGTGCACAGTACTGTTTTCCTTCTTGGTCTGGAAGGATGTTAATTCTGGTGACAGGAAAGTTCTTGCAGGCAAGGAAATGCTAGCCAAGTAGTTGCAGAGTAAGTAACCAAAGACTTGGCCTGAGAGATCCACAAAACTCAGTGCTGTTAAACCCTCCCCACAGAAAGGGAGGGGAGCTCTTATGCTTTGAACTACCATTCCATATTTGGCTTTGCCTCAGCCTCCTTTCAAAGTCTAGATCCCTTTCATTCCCTAAAATGTTCTCCAAAGTGGTCAGTATCAATGAGACTATTTGAGGTATCAGGGTTATTGTTATTCATAGTATTATTAGTTAACATCGTATTTATTTATTTTTTTCACATAATAAATATCTGGTGAACAATCTGAAAATTCATGAAGTTGAGCTAAAGTGTTTGGGAACTCCTGACCTAAAAGGAAGATAAGTGCTGGAGCCCCTGACTCAATTTCTCTTCCCACTGAGCTTCACTTCCCAGAAAGAAAACCAACCACCTGTTCTCTTCTTCATTGTGCATTGAGTCAGGGTTTGGTGAATGTAGGCGATTTGAACTGGAGAGGTTAGCCAGTTGCCCAACCCACTGGACACGAGTATGAAGAAAGAATTGCAAGGAGAATTGGGCACTGTCTCCTACTTCAGCCCATCTACTCCCCCCCCACCCCATGACCGGTCAGGCTAACCAGCGCAGTGGAGGGAGAAACATGGGACGTACTAATGGATAATGAGTGAGCTTCAGCTTTCATTGATGCTGTGGGGAAAGGACAGGGCTGGCACTAGGCAGCTGTGGTTGGCATGACTGAGAAGCCACTAGTGACACAGAATTGGCAAAAATGGCATCAGCCAAGTAATAAAAACTGTGAAAAGTATGGTTATGCAAAAGAGTAAGAGAGAATTTTGCTGAACGCACCCTTAGTTTGTGATTGGTTTGAAAGTGTATATTTTTTCACAGGATTTTTTCAAAGGAAATGAATAGAAAAAGTGAAAGCAAAATCCCACCACATAGACTTCCCTATGACTGGAAAAGTGGAAGTTGAAGCTGATACAAAAAACGTCCTTTCCCTGCTGTTCATACTGAAGTCACTTCTGTGTCTTTATAAACGGCTCTTTATATTGTTTCTCTTGCCTTCAAATTCTTCTTTTAATCTTTTGTGACTACTCTGAAATAAAACTGCATGTCAAGCACAATGATTCTGTTTTGAAAACATTGCATTTTGGCTGCATGTGTGATAATCCCTTCCTCTAGTAAATTTCCACTTCTTCAGCAAACATGCTACATTTGCTACATTGATTTGTAGTGGAAGGTGGCAGTCACAACCTTTTTTCTAGAGTACAAAAAAGAATTTATGTGTGTTTAGGTATTTGTGTGTCTGTGTCTGTGTGCATTTGTGTGTTTAACAGGGATGGAGGGAGGGGGAGAGGAGAGAGAGAGAAAGATATTTCCAGGTAGAGAACCTTGTTTTAAACACCTTGGAAACCCAGTAATAATTTCAAATTTTAATATTAATTTATCCATTGCCATTTCTTTTCTAAAATATTTTAGATCTCAATTCAGCTTCACCAAGTCATGAATTACAGCTGCAATCCTGCCTTACCTGAAAATTAAGTCCCTCTGAAAATATATAGATTATACTGCAGTGCATTCCCTATCAACACGATAATTTAATAGGACTGCTGATACAAAATGAGAGCCAGTTTGCTGTAGTCGTGATTAAGGCATCAGATTAGAAACCAGAAGATTGTGAGTTCTAGCCCTCCCTTAAGCACAAACCCAGCTAGGTGACCTTTGGGCCAGTCACCCTTTCTCAGCCCTAGGAAACAAGCAATGGGAAATCACTTCTGAAAAACCTTGCCAACAAAACTGCAGGGACTTATCCAAGCAGCCACCATGAGGCAACCCTGATTTAAAACACACCCCAAAACACAAACTGAACACGGAAGTCTGGAACATCCGCAGATGGCAGCAAAAAGGTACCAAAAACTCATTTTCTTAATTGTGTCTTAATTTTTGCAGTCCTAATTTGCTAGCCCTATAGTTTCTAATGGAAATTTATGATGGCTGTTTTATAACTGGGATAGAGCCTGAAGCATAATGATTATTTACTGCATGAATTTATTCCTAAACTGGATGAAGGCATGTGTTAGCAGTTGCCATTTCATCACCTTGTCTTATCTATACATAAACATGCTTCCAACAGTGAGCAGGCAATTATAGTGTCATTTGGAACTACAATTATAGATAAAGATGTGCATTATAAGTGACTACCATGATGGAAAACCAAGCAGATCCTCTGATAATTAATATAATCATCATCTCAAATCAATTGTACTGACAGGGTGAGGATATCATAAAAGAAGGGGAAGGCTCCCCACTTTTTATTTCTATCCTATTCAATTCTGATGAATATAAAACCAACTGGGATTAATTAGTTGCAAGTGGAGCTCTGCTAGCTGAGTACATTATTAAAAATGGCTGTGTTTGGCTCATTCTTCTTGATAATAAGGAATGTGTCAAATAGTCTGAGAAAAATGTATTTAAATATATTCATGAACCTCTTATCAAATCGGCAGGGGAAAATTATGAAATGTCAATTTAATAAATGTGTGTGATTGCTAGATGTGTTATCTCCTTGATTATTTTGTAACATACATAAAAGATAAGAAAATATAGAGGCTTAATTGTTATCATTGCTTAAATATCTATTCCATGGCTAAAGAACCATAAAACTGAATGCTGTTCAGTATTAATATATGGAAAAGCAAAATAAAATCTTATTCTTTCCATCATATCAAAGTGAGATGATACAAAATAGAGAGCTATCTCAGATCTTAAAATAGGCTTAGAGAAAACAAATTGGAAACTTCAAATATATTACAATTCCACATTTCATAGACATAGAATAGGATAATAATGATTGGGTTCACACATAATGTATCAACCGAATCAGTTTGTAAGATGAATCTTCCATTAATTATGTAATTGGTACGTATTTTATACTTTAGCAAGATATGCAAATTGTGCTTTCTTCTTTGAATCAGGGTTGAGCAAATCATAGCTTGCTGCAATTTGCAAACCAGATTCAACAGAAAGATATTTGAATTTCATCATGAAATTATCAGAATATCTTTCGTTTTGTACAAAATCTGATAAAGGAGTGATTTTTTTAAAAAAAATTCAGATTGTTGTAACGAATGGCCAATGATCAAAATGCAGAAGAAATATAAATTTCTGATCTAATAATAGAACAAAAAATGTCAGTTTTAAATTATGAAATTTCTAAAATAAGAATACATTAAAATGCATACTTTATTCATTTGTAATTGGATTTTTTAAAAAAGATCTGGGTTTAGATCAGGAAGAAAGACCTAAGACATTGTTCTTAATTTCTTTTATTACCTTTCTCATGTGAGCTTTGGTCCTTTTGCAAACAGTTTTCTTACCCTTTCTTGCAGCATGGAAAAAATAATCACAATTTCTATGTTAAGGCATTTATGATTTAGCATCTTTGTATTGATTTAATGACTCCTCAGTAATGCTGACACTTTTCCCTAAGATATAAAATGCACCATTCCATTATGTGCCTGCAGGTAGAAATATATTGATCCAAGATTAATGATCTAATCCGAACAATTACAGCTGGAATACAGAGCATCTGCCTAACTGTGAGTAGTAGCTTGAGCATAAATTTGTGGTTTCAACATTCAAAAATTGTCAAATGTATTATATGTTAAAAATCCTAGTGAGAGTTAATCTAACTGAAGTCAATCAAAATTACTTCTGAATGTTCAGGCAGTGAATTATAATTAAAATTCCTTTTTTAAAAAGGTATGCCACTTCATTCTGCAATTTCCTTGATTATGAATGTTCTTCTCCCTTTATAAGTGTCTCTTTCTTAATTTTCCCTTTGATATTGTGAACTTCAACTAAATATCCTTTCTGTCATCCCTGAATCAAGCATGATTCTTCTTGCCAATGAATTGGGCAAAATTCAAGGAAACAGAGATGTGGAACCTGACAAAATGCAAGTAAGCAAAAGTCCAAGGAAGGTCTGAACACTACAGAGAAGCTCAGACTGGCACTCAGATTCCATGAATAACATACCAAAATGTTGCTAGCCAAAGGGTCCAAACAGGAGACTTTTAAAATCAGCTTTCAGAGACAAACATCACAGGACTTTGTGGATCACAGGATCCATCACTTAGGATTCAAAATTATCTCTTATGAATTTTTCAGATTTTATACGGTAGACAATAAAAGTTTTTATTTTCAGTTTTAGCCATCATTCCAATTTACAATTGGATTTACAATTAGAGGGCAACATTTCACCACCTACTCTCTCCATCCAGCTGGAAAACAGGTGGCAAACAGCAAGTAAGTAATTAACTCAAAGGCCATCAGATCTCTTGCTACTCACCCATTCAATAGAGAGGTGTTCACTACAGCCTTGCATTGAATCCACCCTGCTACCTCCCACCATAAATAATTATTTGAAACAACAATAAAAACAATGCTTCCAGTCCCACCGTATATTATTATGATTGTTATATAATTTATGTCTTACTTTTCTTCCAGAAACTCAGAATGGGGGTGAAGAGGAAAATTGTTGGAGAGTTGCTACAGTTCTTGATATTCTTATTGATAGTTTTCATTATATGTATTTCATTGCACATATGTATTATCCCAAATGGCTCTGGGTTTGCTTTCAAAAATGTAATTTGCAAATGAGCTACTGTTGTAAGAACACACAAAACACTTTTGCTTTTATGCATTTGATCCAATAAATTCCTTCAGCTACAAGTCTGCCTTTTATGTGTTATCAGAGAATACAATGATATAAGATGACAAAGTACACTTGGACTGCTTTTCCTTCATCTGCAGAAATATCAGGCTCCTCATGATATATAATGCTTGTTTCAATAAAAAAAATATTAAAAAAGAAATATTAAAAAAGATTAAGAAAGAAAGAAATAATATTAACTAAACACAGAATATCTATGTTCTAACAATAATTTATTCATGGAAAAGAAGCTTTGTATGAAAAAGCTTCTTTTGCATGAAAGAAACAAGTAGGAAAATGAACTGATTTCACTTTCAGAACATCTTTGTTTCAGTCCAAGATCGAGCTTCTGTCTTTCTTTAAATGTTACCAACCAAGATTCTGTCTGAAAAGCCAGAACATTCCCAAACTTTTCTAGAACCAACCAAGCATTGTCTCTATTATAATGTGTGATACAATATTTTGTGTTACTATGAAAGAGCATGATTAATATAACGTATTTTACAGTGGTGGAATTCAATTTTTTTTACTACCGGTTCTGTGGGCATGGCTTGGTGGGCGTGGCAGGGGAAGGATACTGCTAAATCTCCATTCCCATCCCACTCTGAGGCCAGCCAGAGGTGGTATTTGATGGTTTTCCAAACTCTCAAAATTTCCGCTACCAGTTCTCCAGAACCTGTCAGAACCTGCTGAATAGCACCCCTGGTATTTTAAAAAATTTAACACTTACTGTAGCAGCTCCCTTTCCTCCCAGACTTTTATCACCTCTCTCTCTTGCTTCCTGTTTGCTCTCATATATCTTCCCTCTCCATAGATCATTGCTTACCTTTTGATAACTAGTCATATACAGGGTCCTCTGTTTTCACGCTGCCAATTTGTTCCAAATTGTAAGACCTTCTCTCTGTATCTTGGATCCCAATGGAATGGGGGAGCATATAGCAACATTCCTGTCCAGTTTCTTCATGGACTACATAAGTGACTCCTGATGTATTCTTCAATGGTACTTAGTTTATGTAAGATGATCCCAATACTTCAGCTAAATACTTGACTGGAAGCATTCTTTAGAGGACAGCCATTTCAAGCTTCTTTTGGTCTCCAGTATGTAGCTTTTCCAGAAGGAACTTCTGAGAAGTGACATTAAGGACACTCTCTTAATTCATTTTGAGGATCATACAACTGTCAGCTTTCCCCACCATCATATTTACTGAAGTGTTTTAATAGGCAATTCAGGAAGATAAATGCTCTAGTACTATTAGCAAACTCTGAAGGATTCCAGAATAGCAGTGAAGTGCAAAGGCAAGTTTTAATGTTCTTAGTTTAATTTTATTTGGTTTTAATTTAATTGGCTCACAAAAGAAAATAAATGGACAATAAGTATAAATGTCATATTCAGTACTATCCAAATAGCAATAGAAATAATACTTATATACCACTTCATAGTGCTTTACAGCCCTCTCTAAGCGGTTTACAATCAGCATATTGCCCCCAACAATCTGGGTCCTCACTTTACCAACCTCGGAAGGATGGAAGCCTGAGTCAACCTTGAGCCATTGAGAATCGAACTCCTGGCATTGAGCAGTAAGTTAGCCTGCAATATTGCATTCTAACCACTGTGCCTCCACAGCTTTAATTATTATCTAATTATCAAGTATTAGAAGAACTTAGGTTTTAATAATTAAAAAGCTTATGCTATCCGGGTTTTTTTTAAATCCTGGAATTGTGTATTGTGTATTATAGGCACAAGAATTATCAAATTGTTCTAAAATCCTTTGCCAGTTTGCCTATTAAAGCACTGACAAACAACATATTCACAATCCACTGTTAAGACCAAGTGAAATTTATCTTTTCCATGTAATTATTTTGGATACTTCCTCTCCTTGTACAAGGTACCCATCATATTTAAAATTTTGAGATTGAAATGTTGGAAATACAGATCAGAAAGGTGTACATTTCTTCACTTAACCTGAGCTTTGTACAATGGAATTCATGTTTTAGAATAATATTGGAAACAGTTTAAAATATACAGGCATAGCAGCAAAAATATTCAGAAAACTGATTTAAGTACCATGTGGACTTGATGAGAATGTAGAAGCCCAACTTTGATGATCTGTTGCAAAATGGCAATGATATTTAAAATATTTAAAATTAAATGGTATTGCCTACAGCCTGATCTATTCAGCCATCATCCAAAACAATAATAGCAGAAATACCTTCCTGCAGTCTAGCTATCATCATTTAGAACTTCTCTGTTCTCACATTAATTCCATTTTTTCCATTTCATTCCCCACCCTCACCCCAAATGTTAAAGATAGATTGCTTCCCTTCCCTTATTTATTGCTTTACAGCATTAAAAGCTACTTGCCTGGATACCCTCATATGAAGTTGTTAAGTAGCTTTGTGCTTTTGAAAGCAGAATCTGATATCAATATAAGCACCTATCTCAATCAGAATAACACAGATTGAATTATATACCCTTTGGCCTCATTATGAGGAATTGTTTTCTATTAGATTGAGACAACTGAGAATTTTGAATTTATAAATGTTGCAAGATAATACTGAATACAACCCTATCCCTTTTCAAACTGAAGTTGTGCTTTCTGTAAAGCATTCTTAAAGCTATCATTGCTAAAATCAAATAATTCAGCCATATAAAATATGTTCTATTTAAAATGTTTTCAATTGCACTATACTTGTTCGTGTCCTAGATAGCATGTTAATGATAAAAGAATATCACTGTTGATATTCCTATTCTTCCTGCAAATAACAATTCCTGAAAATATGATTTAAGTGTACAAGACATGTTACTGATAGGGACTGTACCACCTGGTCTTCCAGTTTCTGACGTGCATACACATGCGCAGACCAGCTGGCAGGTACGCATGTGCATGCCAGAAACCGGAAGAGCAGCCACCCGGTGCGCATGCGCTCACTGGGAAGATGATCTTCCGGTTTCTGGTGTGTCCATGTGCACCAGCCAGCTGGTCTTTGCTTGCACATGCACACCAGAAACTGGAAGACCAGGTGGCTGGTGCAAATCTGCGTGCCAGAAACCGGAAGATCACTTTCCTGGTGTGCGCATGTGCACCGGGCAGCTGTTCTTCCGGTTTCTGGTGCTTCCGCATGCATAAAGACCAGCTGTCCAGTGCACCAGAACCTGGAAGAGCAATGGGCAACAGCTAGTGTGCCCAGAGAGAGATGGCTCTGTGTGCCACTTCCAGCACGTGTGCCATAGGTTCGCCATCACGGCTATGGAATATACAGTATATGAACTCATTTAGTTTTCAAACAATGGTTGTATGGCTTCATTTTTACACTTAACAGGAAAATCTAGTTTGACAGTGTAATCCTATGCATCTGTTAATCATCAGTAAATTCTAATCAGATTTATTTTCCCAGATAAGTGTATCCAGGCTGTTGCTTTAGAATCCTTATCTTCATTTTACAAAAGAAACAAAGCAAGGTAAGGTTGTTGTCATGGAAGTGATTCTAGTGTGATAATGCTGACAATCACCTTTACTGTGTTAGAAAAGTGGTTTCAACGTGAATAGTATTTATATCAATAGGGAACTCTGCCCACACAACTGGACCCTAGTTATTAGCAGAAATACTGAGGTCAAATGTCTTTTGAAATTGATACTTTCAATGGGGAAAAAAAATCTGTTTCGGTCATTGAAAGGAAAGTTTATTTCTTGTCCAATA
The DNA here is from genome assembly GCA_012654045.1 of Ptyas mucosa. Classification (NCBI taxonomy): domain Eukaryota; kingdom Metazoa; phylum Chordata; class Lepidosauria; order Squamata; family Colubridae; genus Ptyas; species Ptyas mucosa. The sequence continues at coordinate 2,488,752 of WNWU01000109.1, read as the reverse complement.
CTGACCTCTGGGTAGAAGGGCAGAATTGCATTTTCTTAAGTAGCGAGCCATAGATCATCATATTTTATACTGTTTAATAAAATTGGTTAATCAGAAAAAGTGCTACCAAGTCCTGATGCTTGGTACTCTAAAGAATTTTGGGATTGCCTTCTAAAGAACAGGAAGAATTAAATCTGAAAGTGAGAATTGTTATGTGAATATAACCAAGATGCACATGAAAAGATCAAGGGTATAAATCTGTTTATCAACCTATGTGTTGTGTTCTATGCACAAAGAGTGCTTTGTAAACCATTTTGAATACTGTTTCTAAAACCATATATATTTTTCACTCCCATTGCAATGAATTTATAGTTCTTTTTCACACTTCCTCTTTCCAGTAAGCAGCAACCTATACTTTTGCTAGGAAAGAGTGAGTAATAGTTTTATTTTTAATGAGATGTTCTTTGGGGAAACTCTTTAAAGTGTAAAATCAAACATGCATTACCCATTTCCGATGGCAATGTAGTTCTTATCTATATGGGGTTTGGGAAGTAACTGCGTAGCCTTCCCTTATCCTGTCGGGCAAGCTACTACAGTATTTCAGAACATCCTCGGGGTTAGAGAATAGATCGCTAGCCGAAAGTCTATTGCACAATGCTCCTTCAATTTGGATGAAATCCAAATTTATATGTACTCATTTTATGGTATTTATGGCTATGTTTTGCTTATTTATTTCCTTTTATTTGTGCCATTTTTTTTCATGTGTCCATGTCTATGTCTATACTGTTACTTGTTTCCTTGTATCTGTTGACAAATTAATAAATTATTATTATTAATAATAATAATAATAATAATAATAATCCACTGACAATCCAAAGTGTCGACTTTGCAACAACAAAGTTGAAACTGTTTCACATTTCGTATGTGAATGCAGCAAAATCGCACAAACTGATTACAAAGCTAGACACGACTGAGTTGCTAAGTTAGTCCACTGGTCATTATGTAAAAATTATGACTTTCCTGTATCCAAAAAGTCATGGAAACATAAAGTGGAAAAAGTTATACAAAATGAGAAGGTGAAGATCTTGTGGGACTTTCGAATACAGACAGATTGTCACTTGGAACACAACACGCCAGATATCACACTTGTCGAAAACTGAAACGTAATATTATAGTAATGATGATGATGAATGCGGGTCCAGATAGATGACCATTGAAGGGCCCCCTTTACTCCAAGTATTACAAGCAAGAAATGTGTCTAATTGAGAAAGGAAATGTATCCAACTAGAAAAGGGGACCAATTCAGTCGAATTCCTTTTGGCTAGGATAAACACCATAAAGAGGCCCCCATATGTCAGAAGATAGGAACAGACAGTGACATATAGCTATGAGAGGGCCAAGTCAAGAGGACTCTCATCCTTGAAGATTTCCTGTTATCAACAAGAGATACTTTAACTATCCACCCTTCACTGAACAGTTGAATTATGATTGTTTTGGTTAGGATATTGTAAAACTTTTGTAATTAAGAGATGTCAATTGAATAACGAATGTATCTGTGTAACTGGAACTGCTGTGTTAGCAGTTTCCTTTGTTTGAAAGAGTATAAGAACTGGGGTCTTGTAATGTATAGGTCATTCAGACTTCCAGGTATGAATCGGACTCTGAATCTATTATTGCAATAATAAAATCTGATTCTGTTTGCCCTTTGGGATGACTCTCAATCTCTTCATTCCATAACAGTACAATTTATTGACATCGTGGTACCAGGAGATATCGTGACCTGGCCATCGAAACTACACAGCTATGGATGAAACATGTAACAGTGATACCCATTGTCATCGGGGCACTTGGTACCATGTCCAAGAATTTTATAACATACATCAGCAAACTGCAGCTTCCTGCAATAACACCAGCGGAACTGCAAAAAACTACGCTACTTGGGACATGGTACATCTTAAGAAGGTACTTGGTTGATACCTAGGATGCTGGCAGCAACCCGTATCAACTATTAGCACCAGTCAATGGTATTTGTGATGCATTTTTGAATGTTCAGTTGACTGAGTTTCATATTTAAGGAATAAAGATAATAATAATAATAACGTCCAGACATTTCTATCAAACGTCTCATACTCCCAATGCGGAGTTTCAATTGCGTTTGTCTTTCATGCATGCCTTGCATTGCCTTAAGGGAAATATCGCTTTTTTGCTTTTATCCGAGACAGGCTGTTGCTGCTGCCGATGCTGTATTTCTGCATCGTTTTCCTACAGACAAACAGCTTCCACTTCTTCCGGGAGGGAGTGATGGTGCGGAAAAGGACGGAGTGGGGTGGGGGAGTGGAGGGGTTGGGACCCGGTTCACAAGAACCCGGAAGATCAACGCCTATCTTTCTCTCTCTCAATTCAGACATTGACTCTGAGCCCGAGGAGGCGGCGACAGGGCGTTTCTTTCTCCTTCGACCTGGAAATGACGCTCAGCCACAATCGCTGCTGCTAGAAAAGACGAGCTGGGGAGTAAACAAGCCCCAGCTGATCCGTCTCGCCGTCTCCATCTTTGAAGGGCCGTCGCACAGCGAGGAGCAAGATGGGGGCGGTTCTGGGCTTGTGTTCCTTGTCCAGCTGGGTAAGGAGGTGCTGCGTTATATAGCCCCCCACTTTGCCCCGCTCCTCTCTCTTTCCCGGGGCCGGTAGATCCCGGGGCGCGGGCGGCGGCGGGCAAGCGGGCTCTCTGGAGGCGCAAGCGCGATGCAGGGCTGGGTTCTCTCTACCCCCCTTTCACTCTCGGGTACCCTCCCTTCTTTGTTAAAATAAAACAAGCTCCTTTGGCATTTCTTCGTTATTGGATGATCTCGTTTTGGGGGCATTCCACATCTCTCTCGAGTTAGAACTTCATGCCTGGCTAATGTCATAATAAAAGTCTAGTAATGGAAAAGGTGGGCGAAGCCTCTGCGGTACCTTGACATTTCTTTCTGCCGGGCTTTGTTGCGAAAGAAACACGCGGTGGGTTTTGTTTTATTTGTTCCTGGTTTGCCCGCCCCAAATACCGATTTAAAAAAATAAATAAATATTTTTTTTACTTTCCTGATGGTGTGTTGCTAGAGTGAGGGGAGAAAAATCCTAAAAGACTTTTAAAAAACGCTCAAGCTACTTTTTAGCTGCAGTGTGTTAGAATAATAGTTATTTTACTTGTAAGTCCTTGAGTGCAGTTGGTAGCCGCTGGGCCTCTTTGGAATGGATTACAGAAAATGTAGGATATTTTATAATCCTCGAATTCAGTGTACAAATTTACAGGTCGGTTGAAATACACAGTTCGCACATCCTGTATGAGATTTTTAAGAAAATGCTGTAGTCAGGATCTTCAAGATGCTTCCATTTTCTGTACCATTCCCATATCCTTTAGAAGCTGTATAAAAGCAGTTGCATGTTCCTCTTTTAATCTACTGCCCTTAGAATGCAAAGAACAAGGAGGAAAATCACTATAATACTTGACTTCCTTAGGTCTTTTCCATCACAAGAATCCTCACATCCCTACTCTTCACTAAAGAGACATTGCTTAGATTTTCCATTCACTTATTTATTTCTTACTGCATGCAGTTGTACTGCATGCAGTTGTCTGGTTATATAAAAATGTATATTGATTTTTTTTTTCACAAAAATAAATAAAAATCCAACAGAAGGGGAACTGAACAAGGAATTATGTCAGATTCCCTTGTAAGATCTGAAGCTTGAAGGCTGGGAGGTGGGATGAAGCCCGTATTCCTGCAGAGAACAGATTACACACTAGCTCTACAGGGAGCAGCAATTTTTTAAGGAGTTGTACTTTTTTTTTGAAGATATCACAATTAAGCGTGGAATAAATCAGTGCAGCTTTTTAGCTGAAAAAAAATCTAGAATTGTTTTTGAATTGATGTGGAGACTGTGTATGGAATGTGTATGGCTTGTGGTCTATTAAAAGTTGTATTATCTTTTTGTGGTCCCAGGTATAGTTTGGCAACATACTCTATTGTCAGGTGTGACAGGATTATTGTAGGCAGGCCTTCTCCTAAGAAAAATGAAAAAATAAAAAGGACTTGTTTCTTCTCAGGATAATCTCTGGCCATTTCCTACTTTTTGTTGATTGACATTTGAATGTCAGATGTGGAATGACTCTGACATCCAGCTCAATCCCAACTCTAGTAGTAGTTTAAACATCCCATTATGATCAGGCCCTAATACTGTATGTGCATGAAGGGTGGGATGAGAAGTTAAATCAATAACTTTTGACAAAGACTAAGTATAGAGCCATCCATTTATATCTTAAAGTTAAATAATTATAGACAATTTGTACTGGGGGAAGGGAACATAACCTAGGATAGTAATTGTTTGCCTAAAATGTGTTATAATAATTCTTGCTTTCTGAAGTTAAGATAAACGGATCAGATTAGGAAATTTAATAGAATGTTCCTTCAGTTTTTGTTCATATTTGGAAAATTGCTTGTGTTAGGATGAGGGCTTTTCTTGGACAGAAAATTGTCTCAAATATGTTTACTATAGGTATAGTATTTAGTTGTATGTAAATATTGAAGTACAGGTAATCTTACGACCACAATTGAGCCCAAAATTTATGTTGCTAAGCAAAACATTTGTTAAGTGAATGTTGTCCCATTTTACAACCTTTCTTCCCGCAATTGTTAAGTGAATCACTGCAGTTGTTAAGTTAGTAATATGGTTGTTAAGTACATTTGGTTTCCCCATTGACTTTGCTTGTCAGAAGATCACAAAAGGTGATCATATGATCCCAGGACACTGCAAGCATCAAAAATATGAGTCAGGTGTCAAGCATTTGAGTTTTTATCATGTGACCATGGGGATACTGCAATGATTGTAAGTGTGAAAAATGGTCATAAGTCACTTTTTTCAATGCCATTGTAACTTTGAATGGTCACTAAATGAACTGTTGTAAGTCAAAGATTACGTGCATTAGTTTTATGGACTAAAAGGTTGAAACAGGTTATACCTGGCATGCAATCAGAATTATTTTAGATGAATTTAGATTTAAGACAAAATAAACATTATCAAGGCTACGTAAGGGCTTTTCCTCCAAAGTGTATGTAAAAATTGTAATTCAGATTATTTCTTTCAAACTCAGCATAAAATATACATATCTTTAATATTTATTTTAAAATCCACTCTGAGCAATCTATAATTCCCATCTTTATGACTCCAATTTAAACAAAAAGGAATTTAAGTTGAAGCAATCCAACAATTCACTGCATGAAAATGGCACTTGCTCTGTAGTTGAGATTCTGCTTTTTGTTGACTGTGGTGGCTACTTTTGGTGAGGAGAACTTTTAAGAGCTTTTTGTGAGTACTCCCTTCCCCATGAACTGGCAGGCATGGAAACACATAAGAGCTGATATTGCAACATCAACTCTGCTGTTTCTTGCTTGTGACTTAATGCTCAGAGAGCCCAATAAACACCTGCTCAAATTTCATATTTCTAGTACATAAACATAGTTCCTCTAGGAACAAATATGAAATATCTTAGGATAACTGCACAATAAGGTGCAGTCAGATATATTGAACCATAACTCCCATAACTCTCAGCTACCATATTGTGAAGCACATCCAGATAGCTGTAGATGGAAAAGACTGATTTAAGATTGCTGGTCACAGATTATAATTAATTATTCTCAAATATTGTGAAATCAGTTAAGCAAAGTAGGTGATTTGGGATCTTTGGCTGTATTACTACTTGTCTTCTTCCTTTTTTCTTTTATCAGATACCATGTTTGTGTGGTAGTGCCCCCTGCCTGCTGTGTGGATGTTGTCCCAGTGGAAATAACTCTACTATAACAAGGTTGATATATGCATTCTTCTTGCTTCTTGGAGTGAGCGTTGCATGTGTGATGTTAATACCAGGAATGGAAGAACAACTGAAGAAGGTCAGTTCATTACTGAAACAAGTATGCTAAAATTATTTTGGTATAAACCCTGGTGTCTTGCATCTATCTCTTGTGAAGAATTCTTGCTCTAAGTAGTATGGTATGTTATTGATCAAACCTGAGCCATTATCTGTAGTAGTATAATAAAGGCCATAATGCTTGTGTTATGTGTAGGAGAAGAAAGCTTCCGTTTAGAGAGATAAGGAGGCAGTCCAGGAAGCTCAAGCTAAACAGGAAATCTTAAAATGGGAAAGAGGTAGTATCACAGCCCTGCTGAAGTAAGCACTCAATTCCTGGAAATGTCATGATTTTCAAAGTCTGATTGCAAATGTGTGCTTATACATGGCTTTAGAAAACAGAGCAGTTATTTATTTGATGTGCAGTTTTAATATTATAAAATTTGTGGAATGAATCTATTCATGTTGGAAGATCTTCAGTTTCTTTAGAGGAAATACAGAAAACAGTCATTGAGACTTCCTTATTACAAAGCAGACATTTTGCATTTTCTGTGAATTCATTTTAATACTTTTTATGCTGTTTTGTTACAGATTCCTGGGTTCTGTGATGGCCAGGTGAATTGTGATGTTCTAGTAGGGTATAAAGCAGTGTATCGTGTATGCTTTGGTTTGGCCATGTTCTTCCTCTTGTTTTCCCTATTGATGATCAAGGTAAAGAGCAGCAGTGATCCAAGGGCATCAGTCCACAATGGGTAAGAAAGAAATGATTGCTTGTCTAATTTGTACTTGTGTCTCTGTTTATGTTTCACTTGGTACCTTCCAAGTACGTTATATTCCAGAATCATGCTGGTTGGAAATTTTGAGAATTGCAGTCCCAACACAAATGGATTGCATGAGGTTGGACAAAGTTGCTGTGTCACAACTTGACACATATAGTCACAAATTTAAAACAATTAGAGGTTGCAACATGTTCCTACAATAATGATCCAACATAAATTTGGTAGAAACAAAACACTTCCAACAGTGTTAATCCTTTTGGTTTTATGAATTCAATGAAAAAAATGGTCAGATGAAATGACTTCTTAATATTATTGCTCTGTAATGGATTCATTTTTAAAATCTGTCTAAAAAACCCTAGAACTCAACAATTACGTAATTTTCAAAATACAGAAAAGAAAACTTGTGTTTTCACTTACTGAATTATGGTTATTTATTATGACTGCACCAATGCAGGGATCATTGAGTGTTTCTGTAAATTTCAACTCTTGAGACAAAGGAAAGGAATTGCATCAGTCTATACCAGGATAAGCAATTGTCTAGGCCAGGCAGCTCCCTGGAACCTAAAGCAAGGGGGGGGAAAAAGATGAGGGAAGTGCATGAGAAATAGAAATAGGAATAATTCATTTCCCAATTTCAAAATCTTTGAAAACAGACCAAAATCATAACATTTAAGTTTGCTAGTACAATTCTCAGATTAAAGGAACAAAATAAAAAATGGATATGACAGAAAAGAACCTTCCCGTATGTCTTTCCCTGCCCCCCCCCAACTGAAAAATAAGTGAGTAATTTCAGTAGGATATTGGTAAGCTTTCTCTGGTCCGTCGGAAGATACATCTGCTATCCAGAAAGGATTGCTTACCCTGCTCTACACCATGATTGTTTGCATGGATCTATTCATCTGACTATCATGGCGATAGTAAGACCAAGCCACTTAGTCTGAACTTGAATGGTAATTCTTGTATTTTCACAACACTGAGTGCTCGTTTCCAATAACCAGTCAAATCTTTAGTGCTGGGCATAGCTTAACTGTAGCATTCAATGTAGCTCATCCTTTGTTGTATACATTGGATCAGTCATACTTTCTTTCAATCTAACCCAAAACACCGAGTGGCTAGGAAAAATTGGAGGAGGGAAGACAACCTTGATATGCTTTATAAAAGTCAGGATAAATCTAATAAAAGAATACATTTTACATTATATGTCCTGTACCTTGCAGATGTAAGCATTTTCTCTAGGGCTATAATTGTGTAGATAAGTTTATTTTATAGAAAAACCACAGTTGTGATTTTTCTTTACCATCACTCTGTAACTCTTTAACTATTGAAGCCATGGATAAGCCAGGGAATCGTGTATAATGTCTTTTTATTTGGGAAATTCTCTTCTGGAGCTCAACTTCTCAGAGAACTACATTATAAATGTTAGACTTTATCCACTGTACTGCTGGCTACTGAATTTACATGTGGTTGGTTATAGTCTTATGGCATTTTCTACCCTGTATAAGTAATGTTGTTGCTGTTGTATCAAATATAATGGAATTGATAACCTAAAATATTTCTTGAATATTATGCATTTAAAAATATTACGTATTACTGTCACTTAGATTGGATATGGTGATTCTTTCAGATTCTGGTTTTTCAAGTTTATCATAGCAGTTGCAATTACTGTGGGAGCATTTTTTATTCCAGAAGGACCTTTTACAACTGGTAAGTTGCATGAAAATCTTTAATCTTTTCTGCAAAAAGTATTTCTTGAGGCTTTATTAGATACAGAAACCTTATTTGATCATTTTCCTATTCTGAACTGTTTTGTTGATGGATGAATGGACCATTTGGCTGAACCCCGATTCTCAGTTCTAATTAAGCTAGTTAAAAACACATGTAATTATTTTTTAATCATACTGGTATGTCTCCTGCTATCTTGGTCTCTCTCTTTCCCCTCTCCCTCCTGTTTCATTTTGTGTTTTCCCTGAGGTCCATGAAGGGTATACTTAACTATTTCTTAGCTTCTTAAGTCTACGGAAAGATACATTGATTGCTCTGAATTAGACAGTAATTGTTCTGAATTAGACAATAATAGTGTTTTGATACTAAAAATAATCCTAATGTAAAATTAATATTTTTTATTCTTTTTTTTAGTGTGGTTTTATGTAGGTATGGCCGGAGCCTTCTGCTTCATTCTTATTCAGCTGGTTTTACTTATTGATTTCGCCCACTCTTGGAATGAATCGTGGGTTGAGAAAATGGAGGAAGGAAACTCAAGATGCTGGTATGCAGGTATGGCACAGTTTGTTGTTAAAATATGACCGGATTGGTTGCTTTGGTCTTAAAACTGAAATGTAAGATGCTGTTCTGTCCCCGTCTCACACACGCACCCAAACAGCCAGCTGGGGGTTAAATAACTTTTCAAACACCCAATGTCAGTTATCAGAAACTTGGCAGCAACTCCGTAGCTGCCTGCCAAGAACTTTGCTCCAAGGAGCGGTTGTTCCTCTACCAGATAACACAAACAAAATACACACAGTTTAAACAGTCCAGTTCATAAATTAAATCCACAGCAGATTGAGGCGTTGTTTTCCAGAGGTGCAAAGTGACTTGCCAGAAGTTTCAGCTTTGTCCGTCACAGAGTCTGACTAGCCACCACACTCCCTTATATAGCCTGTGGGGTGTGGTCCAGTGACTCAGCTTAATCTCTGGCACGCCTCCTCTTCTGCTGCATACGTTTGTCTTGCCGATGCTGATGTGGATCCAGCCACAACTTATCTCCGTCGTCGCTATCCGACTGATCAGAGACACCTGGCTCCTGGCCAATCTCTTCTCCTTCGGCAGACACCTGAGGCATTGCCAGAGAGGAGGGTCCTGGAGAGGGAGGCCTCCCATTTCCTTCATGTTCGGAGCCTTCTTCCTCCGATAAGAGGGGCTTGGGGGTCGGAGCCACAACAGATGCCACAATCTTAGTTTTAGGAGTTATGAGCTCAAAAATGTGTGAGGGGTCCTTGGTGCTCTCTGAGCTTGCTTGTTTTCTTGCAGACGTTTCATTACTCTAACTTGGTACAACCCTAACTTGGTAATTCACAACCCTAACATCATCGGTGCTAGTAAAGAGTGCTGTTTGCTGTCAGTTTATATTCTGGTGTCTTGCCTATCTGTGGGGTTGGGGCGGTCTTAGAGATTCTTTGGTTAGGCTGCTTACTGATGCCTCTTTGGCAGTTTCTTGATTGGGGTATTGCTTACTTGATTGGTCTGAGCTACAAATATTCTCCTTTATTGGTCAGAAAAGTGTGCTCTTGGTTTTCATATTCTTGTTTTGTTTTGTTCCTTTGAGTCTGGACATGTTCCTGCATTTTTCTTGGCAAAATGTCAGAAGTGCTTTGCCCTTTTCTGCTTCCTAGGGATGAAAGAGTTAACTGGCCCAAGGTCACCCAGGTAGATTTGTGCCTAAGGTTAGACCAGAACTCATGATCTCCTGGTTTCTAGCCTTTGGCCCCCTACCCCAAACTGACTCTATTTTCGTATCCTAGTTACTTGCAAAATAATAACATCTACCCATCACCAACCCAAAATAAGGATTTTGCATTTTTCACAAGCCTCATGATACCTGATATAGGAAAATAGTGGGAATGTGTTTTAGCCCCAAATAGTATGAGAGATTTCCTCCCACGTACCAGTTGCCCTGGTATGAATTTTCTCCTCCTGCAAATTTTACGAAAGGCCACTTGCCAGTGTGCTGAATATATGCATTACTACTCATGAAGATCAGATGTCATTTTGCTAACCCTTTCAGACTAGCATTCCTCAGCCTGGTGCGTTCTAAGCTGTATTACATTTAAAATTCCCAACCATTATGGGAAAAATGTGAAGGCACCAGATTTTCTTGGGAATTCATCCGTTACAATAGTGGTGTAGTTTTGCTTTTCTTTTAAAGCAGCCCAGTAATAAATTTCTCAGAGATGCTAATACAATCTGAATCCCTTTTTGTTCTTTTTTTTTAAACAGCATTGCTGTCTGCCACAGCCCTAAACTATCTCCTATCTCTGGTGGCAGTTGTCTTATTTTATATCTACTATACTCATCCAGATGGCTGTTCTGAAAATAAGGCCTTTATCAGTGTCAACATGATGCTGTGTATTGGAGCATCTGTAATGTCAATTTTACCCAAAATACAGGTATGGGTTTGTTTGTTTTTTTACAAATACTTGGAGAATGTTTGAATAATTTTTTAAGCAATCTTTTTCCAAAGCCTTAATTGGTCTCTTTCTTTTTGTACATAGGAATCACAACCGAGATCTGGCTTGTTGCAATCATCTGTGATCACAGTTTATACAATGTACCTTACTTGGGCAGCAATGACCAATGAGCCAGGTAAAAAGACTAAACAATTTCATAAACATATTCTCTATACAGCTTTGGAATAAAATGACACTAGAAGAGCCTTTTTTGTTTATTGCTTTTAAAGATACTTGAGGTATTATACATGTTTTTGAGCGGATGGCTTTAGACAGATTTCATAGTAGAGATTAATTTAATAGGCACCTCATAGCAATAGCACTTAGACTTATATAGTGCTTTTCATTGCTTTCTCTTAGTCATTTACAAATGTCAGCATATTGCTCCCAACAATCTATCTTATCTCATTTTACCATCTAGGAAGGATGGAAGGCTGAGTTAACTTTGAGTCGGTCAGGATCGAATTCCTGGCTATGGGAAGAATTAGCCTACAATACTGCATTCTAACCACTGCACCAGCAGAGATCATCATTCTCTTATTCTCCTCCTTTATATATAATGTAAATCTACATATTATGCATCTTTAGAACGATGCTCATAAGCATGACTATATTGTTTGTGCATTATTTACATGAAGCATTATGACTATTTTAAATATTGATTCAAATTGAATGAGATATTTATATTGGATTAATACCTTAGAATGTCAATTTCTTATATTCATCTAGACAGACAGTGCAATCCAAGTTTGCTGAACATAATTGGATATAATACCACAACCCCTCCAAGCAAGGGTCAGCTGGTACATTGGTGGGATGCCCAAGGAATTGTGGGGCTCATCCTGTTCTTACTGTGTGTTCTGTATTCAAGGTTAGTGGAACTTTCAGAAAACTTTTCCACAAAGTTAACTATTAAACTCTACATTAGCTAGGTATTTAGTAACTGCCCATTTTTCCATTTGCAGTATCCGAACGTCTAATAATAGTCAAGTAAACAAACTTACTCTGACTAGTGATGAGACAACGCTGATAGAAGATGGACTTCCTCGCAGTGAAAGCTCCCTAGACGATGGAGATGATTTACACCGTGCTGTTGACAATGAGAAAGACGGAGTTACTTACAGCTATTCTTTCTTTCACTTCATGCTTTTCCTTGCTTCTCTTTATATCATGATGACATTAACTAATTGGTACAGGTAAGTCGGTTTATAGAAAATTTGGGGAAAGATAACATTTTTGTGCCATATGCATTTTTTTTACATATCCCCACTACTCTTGGTTTTGGAAGTGCTTTTAATTTATGAAGCTTGAAATGAGGCAGCAGATCAAGTATTGGACTCCAGGATTGGATCCAGAACTATACATGTAGAATAGGCAGAGAGCTTCTGTTTTGGGCATCCTATTCTAACCTGTCCTCCATCCATTTTCTCTGCTGCCCAGCCTCACCCCAATATCTCTCTGAAAATAAGAGAAGCCTGTGTAGTTTGGGGGTGGGTGGGTCAGTCAATAAAATGGAAATAGATTGATCCCTGACAAGAGATGGAGGGAAATATCTGTAAACTGCATGAATTCTGTTAAGAAAACTGATTTCCTTGTTTGCACAGGTGAATCTAAAAAACCTTTTCTGCATTTATTATCTTTTTCAGTCCTGACCCTGCCTCTGCACAAATGACCAGTAAATGGCCTTCTGTCTGGGTGAAGATTTCTTCTAGCTGGATTGGTATCATTCTGTATGTGTGGACTCTGGTGGCTCCACTCGTTTTAACAAATCGTGAATTTGACTAAGCTAAGCATCTTTTTTTTCCCAAGGCTTTTATTGTTTAGTTGCTTATTTGATGCTAATGCTATTCTGTACTAAGAAATAATTGTAAATATGTGTTTGTGTACTTAATACTAGTATAGGTTATCCTGTCTTTATTATGCATGGCCAATTTTAAATCAGGTTATCATTACCATGACTGTTTTCCTACTTGAGCTTCATTGATTGTTCCTAGATTCAGGGCCAAACTAGAAATGTCAGCAGCAGCTCCACAGGCTTTATTTCACAAAATGCAAGTGAGAAACAAAATAAGATTGCTGCATTCCTCCAGCATATTGTTGCATATTGTTAGCAGTAGTTAAGGTGTTTGTGAAGCAACTTGCACTTATCTAGAGTAATTAAAGGTGTAATGAGCTGCCAAAGTGCTACAGCAAGCACATGCAAAATTAAAGTATTTTACTTGTTACTTGCAAGAGATAGAAGTTCAGCAAGTAGCAGCTGTAGTGTTTCAATTAAAAAAATGTTTGAGAAGTGAGGTACCTGGCCTTTTAAAAGCAAAATGGATGTGTGGGATTCACCTGCTTACCTTATTTCTCCCTTGGCACCTGTACTTTTAGAGCAGTTGTGATATTTGTGTATGTCTAAGAGGCAGAATGCAGGGGGAGGATCTAAGAGATTCTAAATTTGTAACAGCATTTAATTTCATCATCTTTGTGTTTGTTTTTAAAATGGGAAAGTAGACTGATTCCACATGAGATTTCTTTTAAACACGGTGAGGGGTAATAGTTTCATCTGTATTGGCAATTTTCTGATCTATATGAGGACTCTGCTAAGGGACAAAATTAGGAGTAGGAAAGAAATAGAGGGATCAGACCAGTTTAGAGTCACCTACAATATTGCTAGGGTATTTAGTGTAATCTTTGCCCTCTTGATTGAATGAATAAGGGAGGATTGGAAGTTAGTAATCAGTTTACATTTGTTATCTTAAAATAGTTGAAGTTTAAAGGCATTAATTTGTTGGATTATCCTTGCCTTTCCTTTGAAACTGTTGTGCAGAGGAATTAACTTCACTTTTACAGAGAAAAGAACAAAGCAAGGATAACCAATAGATTGCATTTATAATTCAGAAGCTATTTTCACTGAAGTTATTCCTTTTTAACCTTCTCAATAGCCATTCTATTTAGGACTTGATTCAGTTGTCACACAAGCATCTACTTTTTTGCTTCTTGCTGAAGGAGTGTGTTTCTCTGCAAAGTTTAATTTAACTACAGAGTTTATTTTAAAAGAATCTGAAATATTCATGGTTTTACTTAAAATGGATGGAAAAAAATTGAATTTTCTAGCCATGAAAAGTTGTTGCATTTTTGTACACATTTTTGTCTTTGAAGTGAATGCTGTATCAATTGTATTAGTACTGCATGTCATTGAAGTTATTTTTGAATCCGCTGAGTTTAAAAAACACTAAGTATTTAAAGGTATTATTAGGCTGCTGGAAAGCAATTCAGACCAAGATCTAAGGCTCTCAAGTCTTTCTTTGCTAGTAACTAACATAATGTAGGAAATGCTGATAAAATATTAAAAATAGGACAAAACAGGTAGGAACACTAATCTTTTTGGCTTAGTGATCATTAGACTGCAAGTAAAAAAAATGACTCCTTTTAATAACAGTTCGCTGGATGTATTGGCGGATATTAATATCCTTAAAAGCATTTGCATTAAACAGCTGAGATTTACAGCGATGCCATTTGTTTTTTTGCATAGGACATTGACTTTAGCATAGGACTTTTAAGTATATGTCATCTCTTGCTACTAGTCCCGTTGGGTGCAGTGCAGGCAAAATCTTAGGACTACCAGTATATACTTAGGTATATTGGTCCTGCTTTGCGAAGTACTCTGAAATACTCAGCTTTTGGTTTTTGTTTGTTTGAAGTGTAAATACATTACCCATTGCTCCCAATGTCAGATTTCTCCAGTTCAGTTTCAACTGAAGGTATCTTCTCGAAATTCCTGAGCATTTGTAATTGTTTAAATTTATTCACTGTAATATACAGGCTGATGAAGTTGAACATAAATGCAATTACTTAGTCATTTTGAGTGTATATGCTGTAGCTATAAATAAAACATTCATACTGGCTATTTAATCTCGATACCGCTTTTAATGTTAACCTTTTGAATTACTTCAATGTAACTGTAACCACCATGGTAGAAAAGATTCTTCCTGGGCCCTGCAAGATGGCACTCATAGTTGGGACCCGCTTCTGATGAATCTCACAGGACAGGTAGACACTACTGGGGAAGAGTTGCCTCAAGCCATAGAAAGGCTTTAAAGGTATCCATCAGCATCGATACCTTGAATTGCACCGCGTTTCCCCCAAAATAAGACCTGGTCTTATTTTCTTTTGTGCTCCAAAATAAGCACTAGGGTTTATTTTCTGGGGATTTTTGTCATCGTCTCCCCCCCCCCCCATGTACTTTAAGACTACTGGTACATGGGAGGCCCACTTCTGCTTGCTCATGGTAGGGCAGGAGGCCACGTGTTAATGCCACTGCTGCAAGGTAGGGGTGGAGCTGTCCCACACACCTGCCTTGCAATGGTGGCTCCGCCAGCTCCATCCAGCAGGGCCTCGCGTGGCCGCCAGCCCTTCTTCTGCTTGCTTATGCGGCCACAACAGAACAGGATGCCAAGTGATGTAGTGGTGCTGCGGCCGTGAGGTGGTGGTGGTGGAGCTGTCCCACACGCCGTGCACCATCTTACTTCAGTTTCCATGTTCTGAAACCAGGCAATCCATACCCCGACACTTGCCTCGCCTTACAGCTGCCTCACCAGCACATTGCTTGGCTTCCTGCTTTGTTATGGCTGTATGAGCACAAGCAGAAGTGGGCTGGAGGCCATGTGAGGCCCTGCTGAATGGGGTTGTCGGAGCCGCCGCGAGGCAGGTGTTGGGGCATGGATGGCCTTGCTGTGGGGCCCTGTGATAAGCCAGTGTGGGGTGTGTGTGGCAGCTCTACCCCACCCCCCCAACCTTGCAACATAAGCAACCAAATGGAATGGGCAACCAGCCGGCTGCGGAGGCATTTAAGTAGGGCTTATTTGGGGTGGGGTGTTAGGGCTTATTTTTGGGGAAACACGTTACGACATTCACTCTATTGTCCTTTATACACACATATTTCATAGCTATGTGTCTCCACTTCTTTAAAGTTATTTAAATCCACACAAACTGAAGCTACTGCCTATATAGTCTGGCATTTGCAAATAGATGTTCAAATAAACATTGTTTTTGGCAACATACCTGGAAACCTTTTTTCAACTTTCCAGCAGCAGGGTTTTAATGAAATGGGAAAATGATCTACTAAGAAATGGCTTTCACTTATTAGGACACGGATATCTGTATAGCTGAAGTTAAAATCCAACAAATTTTTTAGACTAGGTTGATCCCTCTATCCCACAGCCAAAAGTATCTTCATGCAGAACTCCTTTCTGTGGAAAAGATTAACCCAGTCTGGGAGCCAGTCATTCTTCTTCCCCAATCTCTTTCCTTTGTATTCTAATGTCTCTAAAAATATATACCGTTTAAATAAAAGACATGAAGTTAAGTGACACATTACATTAAGTTCTGGTCCCCCTAACAGTTTTATTTAAACAAGGTTGTAAAAATAAAAAAGTAATGAATAGAACTTGGAAATCTATGACCTCCATCAAAAAGTAAAAAAAAAAAAAAGCATCAGTCATACATTAGGACCAAAAATGAACAAGAGATACCATAGTGGTTAATACAGAGCATCTGATTATAAGTATTCAGAAGATAGTTGGTACTTCAAAGTACAGCAGCACTAGAATATAATGAACTAGTGTGAGTGAACTGTTGATGGTTTGTGTAAATATTTAAACTGCTCTGATTTTGTAGAAGCAATAGAATCTTTTCAAGTCCCCATTAGCTGCTTTCACAAATTTTTTTTACAAAAGACACCCCCCCCCCCAAAAAAAACACAACCTAAATAAATAGTTTGTCTTAAACATATTGGGTTAGTTGTTCAACAATGGCATATCAGTGTCCATTGGCACGGGAGCAAGTTCACACAAATAAAATAATGTAGCTTCACTGGCTTCTGCTTCTGTCAGAGGTTCCAGACGAACAAGTTTACTTTGGGTTGGTTGAGGATCCAAACTACTTTCGAGGAGTTCATCCACTTCTATTGACTTATCTACAGAAGATGTGGATTCTTGTGTACTCTCTGTTGCTGTGCTTGGGTTTCCATCAAACAATGCAAGAAGAGGGAAAGCAGTATATTGAATGAGCTGTTTATCTATAGAAGAAGAAAACAAGTCAAACAAAGGCATTATTTTACACAAAGACCATTTATGCATTTTTACAAAATGAAAGTGAAAAAAAAATAGAACTCGTTCAATATACTCTAGAAGATTACCAGTATGCACTGATTGCATCTTATTCATATCTAAAAAACAATTTCCATAAATGGTGAATACTGCACAAGCAAACAATTTTACAGTATGAAAACTCACCTGTTTTAGGGCTTGAATTAGGCACATTTTGTGAGTCTTCTTGTGGACTATTACTTTTCATCGTTTCAATTCCCTTTGCTTCCACCTGCATAAAAGATGAGATGAAGAAGATGTTATACTATAGAACAGAGCCTATCAAAGTAAAATACAAATAATAGCCATTTGTTCTATGATCAAAGTTACAATGTCACTGAACAAATGGTACTTTCACCTGGAACTTGAAGTTATGGTGTTGCAAGGGCTCTGCGATCACATGATCAAAATCTAGGTGCTTGGTAACCTACATTTCAACTTCCCCAAGCCCACCTATCTTACCCCCATTTCTACCCTTATACCTGCCCTGCACTTCACCGTCCCTGCCTCCCTGTGCTTTGCTGTTCCCAGTTGACCTTTGCCATCTTCCTTCACTGCTGATGAGGTGTGCTGGTCTGGCCCTTTGTGAGGCAGGTGCTGGCCACGTGATGCCTTTTTCTTATAAGGCCACATGCAGCCTTCCTGAAGTCACATATAGCCAGCATCTGCCTTGTGATGGGAGGAAGAAGACAGCAAAAGTGAATTGGGGATGGCGAGGGCAATGCAGTGTAAGGATGCATGTGGGCTCTTCGGCCCCTGATGGCAGCCCCCTCTCTTAGCCAAGCTGTATTTGTGTTTGGCCATAGCAGTTACTTAGTTGCACACTGCCCTGCTTGCAAGTCACTGACTTGTTGGCTGGAAGCCAGGAGAAAGTTGCAAGGAGGTCCTTGCTTAAAAACCCAGGATTTCCACTTAATGAAGGCCAGGGGATTACCAGAACCACCGTAGCTAAGTGATGTCATGTGACATTGTGTTTTATGACTGCATTGCTTAGCGATGGAAATTTCAGTCCCAGTTACTGTAATTAACAGAGGACTATCTGTATTCTGCAGCAGCATTTAAAAATATGTGAGATGCTATCACCAGAACAAACAATATTCAAGTATCAGCAAAACACAATGACAAGCTAATATTTTGCCATGTACCAAGAAGCCATTTTTGGAAATGTTAGAAACCTTTATTTGTATTTCCTCTACATATATGAAAATGAGACTGGGGACATTAATACCATAATATACAAATTGTAATTTTATTCCTACCACATAAATACTTTACATTATTATGTGGAAAGCATATAGTACACAGATTAGCTTGTTTTGGAAGGTTTGGTCCTGAACCAAAACATACATATCTGGTATATTTTGATACACCCATGCAACAAAATGGAGCTGTTTTGATATGGGCAGAAATGGTTGAAAGGACTGAGGATGGAAAAAGCCAAGTTGTTGGCAGATGAGGAGAGAAAAGAAGAAAAGGAAAGTTATTGGAAGGTTAGGAGATATGGATCACTCAATGGAATATGCTGTGGCTTGAAGAGAGGGAAAAGAAAAAAAAGATCCTGAAAAGATGGGGGAAAGACAGGCTGGTGGGATGTGCACACTTGGGAACAGCTAAGGGAAGGTGCAGGAAAGGAACTTTGCCTAGTTTTCCTATTCAGATTTTGTTTCATCTGAAGCTTGAAACCTCAACCATATTCAAGGTTTCAGTATTGTGAAACTGGATCCCCTGAAATTGTTTTGCAAAACATCTGGAATACAACATCTTATTGCAGGTTCAAACCAAAATAATTTCCCCATTTTACAACATCCCTATTTTGATAGTTCTAAAAGCACTGCTATTAAATTATAATGCATTCCTGTAAGGATGTAAAGAGGCTGAGTTCAGTACTAGAAAGCATGGCAATTCAAACAAATAGAAAACTAGTCTTAAAATTATGACCTTGCTAAAATTCAGACTTTTAAAAATATGAACATGTGATATTTTAACACATTTCATTGATATGCCAATATAAAACTTACTTTTGTACTACTGATATGACTTGTAGGGTTCATCTGTACGGAACTTGAAAAAAGCTGAACAAAACAAAATGTCACATTTTAAAAAGAAGATTCTAAATAATAAAGTTGGCTATTTTTAAACTGCACCAATGTTTTGTTTGTGAAAATATCAATATTAAAAATATTCTTCAGAAAAATACTCTGAACATTTTTTTTGTTTTTTTTCTGAAACTTTAAAGTTTGCAACTGGCATTAATATAGCACCTTGATGAAATATTTTAAAGGAGAAAACAGTTTTATAAAATTGAAGCAAATATTTACATCCACCAGAAGATCTGGATCTATGCTGAACTGCCGTCCTGACAGCATGGCCTGAAAGTCCTCTAAACTGCAATCA
Source organism: Ptyas mucosa (assembly GCA_012654045.1). NCBI lineage: Eukaryota > Metazoa > Chordata > Lepidosauria > Squamata > Colubridae > Ptyas > Ptyas mucosa. Next base: position 2,469,365 of record WNWU01000109.1, on the reverse strand, counting down.
ATGCTCTCAAGGTAATCCAGGAGTTCCACCCTGAAGGAAAAAGAATACCCTCTAGTTTTTTGAGCAGTAACTTGTTCCCTGCTTGCCACTTTGGACTTCTAAAATAAAATCAAGAAAAATGCACTCTTCTTTTTCATATAATGTAAAAATATTTGAGTATTTTTCTCTATAAGAGTATCAGCTGGTACAAAGTATGAAATCCAAGGACAGCACCATATAAATACAATCACATAAAGTCCTGGATACAACCACCCAGGTATTCTGAAATTCATTTGTAAGTGATCCTTAATATTTATCAAGAATGGAGACACACACTGCCTATGGAAATTGATTTGACAGAAAAACCTACTTATTTAGGAATTTAAAGACTTAGAGTTCATGTGTTATTGTGGATTCAAATAAGCACCCAATTACTCTAAAACCACTGAATTCAATATTCTATAGCCATGATGGCAAACCTATGGCACGTGTGCCACAGGTGGCAAGGTAGTCGTATCAGCGGGCATGCCAGCTCAGCTTTGGTGTGCATGCACGTGCCGGCCAGCTGATTTTCGGGCCTTCTGGACCCACCAGAAATAGGGAAACAGGCTGTTTCCTGCCTTCGGAGGGCCTGGGGGTTGGAGAAGGCCTGTTTTTCTTTCTCACCTGGCTCCAGATCCTGGAGGCTCTGGAGGCTGGGGATAGCAAAAAACATCACTTCCTGTCCCACCGGGAGTTGGGAAATGGGCCATTTCAGGCCTTTGGAGGGTCTCTGAGGCAGTGGGAAAGGCTGTTTTCGCCCTTCCCAGATGCATAGAGAGGATCTGGAGTCAGGTGAAAAAGAAAAACGGGCCCACTAGGCAATTGTGTGTCAGGAGCCGGGGGGAGGGGAGTTGCACGCGCAGGGCAGGGCGCATAGAATTATGGGTGTGGGCACACACGCGCGTGAACCTCCCCTGCCCCCACTCTCCTGGCAGGGATGGCAAAAAGGTTAGCCATCATTGTTCTATAGTAAGTATATTGGAATCTCCTGTTCACAACAGGAAAACAGATAATCAGCATATTTAAAACATATGTGCAATGTAAAATACATGTGCAGTTAAAAGAGAAGAGAATAAGATGGTGCATACATTTTAAAGTTAAAAATAACGTACGAAAGTAACGCACGACTCACTTTCCAAGAAGGTTGATATTTTGTGAGATCACTCCATTTTCACTAAGAATAGAATCCATCATAGACACTGGATCTTCTGCTGTTAAAGTCGATTGATTGTTTAATCGAACAGCACTAGACATTAATGGGTTTCCATCATTAGAAGTAGGACTTATTGGTTCATCATAGGAAATACCAACTGGTTCAGCGTTTGTATTTTCTTGAATTATAGGTGTATATTCATCCTCATTATCATCTTCTACTATTACAATGTCAGGACTATAGCTGCAATGCAAACGTAAGATTAACAAAAAGAAACCCTTTCTTTTGTAATTTGATTGGAAATAAAATTCTGAAACCATTTTCTTCAGCTTTACTCAGACAGCATTTCTGTTTCTGTATTTCCCTTTGAATAATTAGAAGTTCAACACTTTGGGGAGGTAAGTGACGGGAGACTAGAGATTTACACAACAGAATCCCACACATTCCATATGCACATTTTCTTAAACTGAATAATATGGCATTTTAAAATAACTAGTGTATATTTGCATAGGCTTTTTAAAAGAAACAAATCACAATCCATTTAACTAAATCCACAAAGTATTTGCAACACTACATTTATTAGGCATTTAGAACTTTTGCTTTTAAACCCTCCCCCCAAAAAACAGCTGTTCTAAGTTAGCTCTGCAAAGCAAGCCAATTATTAATAATTTTACTATAGTTATTTGCTACTAGTCCTTATGGTGACACAATCTGAATCAGGTCTTGCCAGATCTAAGCACTACTATTTTAATGAAAATATTTGGATTCTGCTACCTTATTTATAGAATTAAAACTGCAGGCATCAATGCAGGATTGCCCAAAATTGCAATTATGTTTATTACACATATAAATATTTCTTACTTTGAATCTGAAACAGTATCTTCACTAGTTTCTGGAGTAACAGGTGCCTTTTCTTCATCCCCACTATCATCAGTGATGTCATAAATAATAATGTCATCTGACAGTTGGTCTCTTTGCTTTAAACCATCACTCCTGTTATGTGAAACCTGTCCATTTACAAGCTGCAATAACATAATTGCATAATAAAGATAAAACAGGAATAAGGATAAAAATGTCTTCAAAGTGAATGAGAAAGTTAAAAGTGCTACATTCAGAATGCATTGGAAATGGATTTACAAATCATTTAATTCCATAGCTATGGAATTAAAACAGGATAATCATTCTTAAATAATTTAAGAGTAATATCTTGACTAAAAGAAGTACAGGCAGTCCTCAATTTACAATAGTGATTGCTCAAAGTTACAATGACTCTGAAAAGAGTGACCTATGACCATATTTCACACTTAGGACCGGTGAGCATCCCCAGACACTTGGCAACTGACTCATATTTATTACGGTTGCAGTGTCCTGGGGTCATATGATTACCTTTTGATAAGCAAAATCAATGGGGAAACCAGATTCACTTAACAACTGTGTCACTTAACAACTGCAGTGATTCACTAGCAACTGTTAAGTGGCAAGAAAGGTCCTAAATTGGGGCAAAACTCACTTATTTTGGGCTCAATCGTTGTAAATTGAGGATGACCTCTATTGTAACACAGAGGTTCTTACTTGGTTTAGGAGAAAGAAATGACACTTGCACCTAATCTCAATCATCAATGTAGAATATTTCATTATTCAAATGGTGTTTATTAGTAGTTCTCACTTCTGTCCTGGAGATATCAATTTAAGCCTTAATGGGATGATTCTGTCTTTTATCTCTTTATCTCTTCCATTATCCAGCTACAATCCTATTTACAACTCACTATACAAGGAGCAGTGTTGACTCTTTCTTCACATCTGAGTGACATTAATTATGAAACTCTAAGAGTGGGATTCCAGTTCAGGGTTAAAACAAGGCTTCAGTCTGTTATATTCTAAGCCATTGATTTAAGAGGCTCTTCTGAGTTTTCTGCCTTTTGACCTGAAGGTATATGCTGCAACTATCAAAACTAATTAAAGTCTATCAATAACTCCATTTTGTAAAGATGGTGTAGTTTTGATTACTGGAATTTAACATTTTACTAGATATAAAACTGCCATTTTGTTTTTTAAACTACAAAAAATAATTTTTAAGAATTTAAAGATACTATGTAACCCGCAAAGAAATTAAAAACCTTAGTTAGGGAAACTGAAATATACCACAAACACAAGAATAATTAATCTCATGAACTTTGTAGTTTTCTTTCTTCTGGAACTCAAACATTTGCACTGCACTATATAGTTTGGTTTAATATAAACCATTATTTAATGTTTCTGTAATTGAAGTCATTATAGTTGAAGGAAAGTTGTTATATTCAACAGAGGAAATAAATATAGGTTATTCTCTTAAAAACAAAATAATGGGCACAAACATGGACCAGCCATGTTTACTAAAAAAATGGAACAATCCCAGAAAAAAAAATGCAATGGGTAGAATAACCACAAGTTTATTCCAGTGGAAACCATTTCTACTGATAAAACCATGGGATGGTGATGCCCTCTATTTCTGGGTCTTGAAAAACGCTCAAGAGAGAGAGCGCTCAAAGTTTAAGGGCTGATTTAAGGGAGAACGTAGAACATCAGGGCAGAAAAAGTACATCTGTGCAAAGTCACTTGCTTTTGCACAACTTTGATCCTGCAGTACAGGTAGTCCTTGACTTACGACCACAACTGAGCCCAAAATTTCTTTTGCTAAGTGAGGACATTTGTTAAGTGAGTTTCCCCCCATCTTACAACCTTTCCTGCCACATTTGTTAAGTGAATCACTGCAGTTGTTAAGGTAGTAACACAGTTGTTGAGTGAATGCGGCTTCCCCATTGACTTTGCTTGTCAGAAGGTCACAAATATGATGCCATGGGCCCAGAACATTGCAAGTATTGTAAACATGAGTCAGTTGCCAAATGTCTGAATTTTGATCATGTGACCATGAGAATGCTGCAAAGGTCATAAGTGTGAAAAAACGGTCACATCCCTTTTTTTCAGTGATTGTAACTTCGAATGATTACTAAATGAACTGCTAAAAGTTAAGGATTACTTGTAATGTGTAGGTTTACAGCCACAGTGAAAATCATTGGAAGTCTCTGTTTAGAACTGCAATCACTAATCTCCTCATATAAAACAAAACTTCATTTAAACTGCTTTTCACCTATATCTCAAACATCCATATTAAGATAGTTTCCCCAAGGTAGATAACTTTTTACTTTTAAATATGTTTTACAATTAACTCACATGATGTTTGTTTTCTGATGAGTCTTTGACTATCTGCTGAAATAAGTTAGACTTTGGAGCCCCATTAGTATTCAGAAGCAGTGGGCTAAATCAGAAAAAAAAAAGTTAATGCAGTTGTAAAAGCTACATCTTTTTTTTAAAAAATCTTTTTCTGGAACTTTCAAAAATAAGCTTACCGTTTGCGTTTCAGACTCACAAGCTGATTATTCTGAACGAGAGTAACAATGAACTGCACAATCTGCAGAAAAAACCAGAATGTTTTGTTGCATTTCAATCTCAAACAAAATTACATATCTCTGTTGAAATAAGTCTTAACTAAACAGAATGTGTTAATTTACATTGGAAATTAAGTTTCTTGTGCATAAGAGAACAAATTGTTAACCAAGTTGCACAAAAACAATAGAAGTTAATAATTTCTTTGGATCTCTTCAGCAAATTTATCAAATATAAAAGCCTATATTTCAAGATTTATTCCAACTTTCAGATTGAGGTAACATAGAGTGCTCTACAGCAGTGGTGGAATTCAAATTTTTTTTACTACCGGTTCTGTGGGCATGGCTTGATGGGCATAGCTTGGTAGGCGTGGCAGGGGAAGGATACTGTAAAATCTCCATTTCCACCCCACTCCAGGGGAAGGTTACTGCAAAATCCCTATTCCCTCCTAATCAGCTGGGACTTGGGAGGCAGGGAATAGATGGGGGTGGGGCCAGTCAGAGGTGGTATTTACCGATTCTCCGAACTACTCAAAATTTCCACCACCGGTTCTCCAGAACTGGTCAGAACCTGCTGAATACCACCTCTGTTCTACAGCATGAATACTATCACTTTGGGACCATGTCATTCCTAGATGCTTCAGATGGCTTGGATATGTGAGAGTAGCTGGCTCAGGAAGCTGTCAACACCTCTACGGTTCCTTAATGTCTCTAAAGAGATATTGATGCACTCCCTTCTGAAAAAACTTTCCCTAAAGTAAGCAATATTAGGCAACTATTGTCCTGTTTCTAATCTTCCCCTTTGAGGAAAGTTGTTGAGAAGATAATGTGATTCCAGATGCAAATGCTCTAGATTGAACAGATTATATGGATTATATGGATCTTTTTGATCAATCCTAGAAATAAACAAAACAGGTCTGGTTTTTTTAATAGATGACTTTGACAGAACTGTCTTGATCCTCCTTGATCTCTTAGGAACTTTCTAGACTGCCTACTATGGTTGGGGATTCAAGATACTGTTTTACAGTGGTTCCACACCTTCCAAAACAAACAGTTCCTGTCAATGGCAATGGGGGAGAAAAGGCTGGTTCTATGGATGTTCCCTTGTCAGCTTCTACATAGATTAAATCTCTTGCCCCTGTTGTTTAACATGTATATGAGGCTGCTGGGAAAGATCTCCAGATAGTCTGAGCGAGAGATATTTTGCCCCTTAGAGCAAGCAAGGAATGTTCTTTTCCATTTTCATTATAGTTTTTAGAAAGTTATCTGTATTAGTATAATGTATTTTCTTAGTAATATCAACATTCACAAATAAAGCACTTGCATTAGTAACTTGAGCTAGGGTTTCAGCAATGAGCACAATTGATGTATACCCAATACAAAAGCATTTGAAATAATTCCTACATTACAATGTAGCCTAAAGCATCAAGTATTATATAAAAGGATTTCTGCAGAAGTAATAAGAGTTTCCACATATATTCCATACCTGCCCTGATTTATTTTAGAGATTCTGATTTTAGAGAAATTTTTACTCTCCAATTGCTGTCAGGAAAAATTATTTAATCTACCAATTTGTATTATATTCACTAAAGCCATTTTGTTTTCCTTCACATAAATTATATATGAAAATGAATTTCTGAAAAATTACCTTTCGAATAACTTGTTGCTGCTGTAGATGTTTTGCTCTCAATTCTGCTACCTCTCGCCAAAGAGATTCATTTTCTCTGTTTCAAGATATTCATAGTTAGTGCAAAAATTAAAATATTTGCATGCATATTATTATTAGACTACATATTACAGGATATTAGAAATATATTCTGAAAAACAATATTAATCATAATATGACAGATAATCTCTTCTATTGGTATGAGACATATAATTTTTAAGATTAAAATAGAAATTTTCATGTTAAAATTGGTGTTAAAAGGCCAGGTTTCCCAATTTTGATAAAAAATAAAGTTACATCACAATGACTAACGTGTATTTTACCTCTTAAGTGCAGAAAGCCTGGATTCAATGGTTTCTTGTTTAATTTGAACCTTCTGAGCACTGCTTATAATTTTAGACAGATCTTCTTGGCGAATTTTATTTTCTTCAGGCTTTGAGGAAGAAACCTGTAAAAAACATCATTCCAGATATAAATGAGTAATAATATACAAGTTGATAGTAGCTTGAAATAGGTCTTCTGTGATAACAGAAACTGAAATTTGTTTTGGAAATGAATTCCAAAATACTATGATGCCTGTGAGATATCAAAAGGTGTTCAAAGATCTATAAAAATTTTCACTAACCTTTCTTTTAATATGTTCCAGTAAGTCTTCCCGTCCTTGTTTGAAATAGAGATGTTGGAACTCAACAGGACCATCTCTTTCCAATTTAACAATACCAGAATCCACATGGACCACTTTACGGAAACCATCTAAAAAATTATATCCACAATGCAAAAATCAATGGGAATATTCAAAGGCCTCATTCAACAAAGTGAAGATTTCCATACTTATAGAATTATCAAAACTGCAATTCTTGTGTAAACAGTTGCACTAATGCACTAATGCACAATAGTCTTTTACCATCATCAAAATCCATTTTGTTAATTTCTACAGAAGCCATATACCGTGTTTCCCTGAAAATAAGATCCTGTCTTATATTTTTTTTGAACCCTGAAATAAGCGCTTGGCCGTATTTTTGAGATCGTCTTATTATTTTGGGGCGCATGGAGCAAGATGGGGCTCCTCTTGCCATCTTACCTGATTTCCAGTTCTGTCTCCCTAACCTAACCAGAGGAAATGGCGGGGACTGGCTGCGCATGCGGGTAAATATTTTCAAGGAGGGCTTATTTTCGGGGAGGTCTTATTTTAGCGCATGCACTCAAAAGCCCGATTGGGCTTATTATCCGGGGAGGTCTTATTTTCAGGGAAACAGGGTATATAAAACAAAAATCAAAATAGGAAGCAGTGCCTGATCACCTAGTTCCCTTTCTAGCTTCACAGATATTGCTGTATTTCTGGGAAGTACAGGGCAATTCCATATGCAACAGTTTAATTACTATACTGCTTGATATGTATAAAAAATACTATAAAAGTACAGTACACCATTTCTTCTGGATCTGAGCCAGATAGTTTAAATCTGGAAGCAAAACGAAGAAAAACACCCTATCTTAAACAGTGCTAGACTACAGGAACATATGTTCTAAATATGTTTAACAAATAAATGCTATTATCCTAATATAGTATAACACTGTATTTTTCTAAGAAACTGCACTGATATGTTTACTACCATGGATTTCATTTGAAATTTTAGCCAACCAGAACTTTCTCCCCAAAGAATTTCTCTCAGCAAACACCCATGAAAAGAGAACAGAAATAATTTTAATCAATTCCCATTCTCTCCATGCCAAAGAATGCCATAACCTTCTAGAATAGATTTTTTAGACTTTGGGGTACAAAAGATTACAAGGATAGAGGGAAATCAGCAGAAACTGCCTCCTTTCCAAGTCAAGCAATGGGAATGCTCCACTGTATCAACATTTTCCCTTGTTGGAAAGTATTCTTCCAACTTGCAGGAAGACTACGATGAATTCAAGCCATAATGTATAAACAAGATTTCCTTCCCAAAATTGGGAGATAAATTACAACTGAGCAAAACCTAACCTTTCCAGGTGATACTTATATCAATATCATAGAATTTTATTCTCAATAGACTTGTGAAAGAATAGTTCTGCTAACTGCTGCTTAAGGACATGTTACAAAAAAACCAAATTTTTTCATAATCCTGAAGCTATAATATTCAATAATGACACAAAGCAGAAAAAAGTATTACCTATCCTTCATGGGTTTTAGTGTTTCAGAGGACCCAGAACATTGTGCATTGAAAATTTCAGCAAATGCAATTCCTAAAATTATAGCAACTATATTCCTTAGAAAATTGTTTATGTTCATGATCAAAATTGAATTTGACTGACAGAATGTACTAGTGTAAAACAAAAAAAAATGAATTTACTTCAAGATTAATAGTATAAAATGTTCTATATTTTAAATGTAGATCTAAATAAATAATAGTGAATATTACTAAAAAAAATCCTCACACATATTTAGCTGCCTCACAAAGCTTGCCATGTTGTTGTGCTTGAAGTACTTTGGAAGAATCTCTTTGGCAAATCTTTGTTCATCCAAAACGAGGAAACTCTGGCCATTCTGAAATTAAAAAGTCATCAGATCAGAATTATGATCAGAATCTACATAAAATGAAAAACATTTTCATATATATTTGAAATTTAACTTCTCACTGAAGCATTCTTTAATGCAAATATAACCCCTAATTGAAAAATATATAGTTAGTATCAAAATTATAAGAACTTTCACTAAAAATGGTAGTGAATAAATACGATTAACACATAATCTTGAAGAGGCAAATCATGAATATATTAATGGCAGTAACTCAGATCAAATTACAAGACAGTTTAATATTATGCTTGACCATATAAGAATTGCCTAATAAGTTGAATTTTGGTTATAGGTTATTTGGTTGAATCTAAAATGCATACTTTTTATTACTTCTACTTTTAAAAGCCATGGTGGCGCAGTGGTTAGAATGCAATATTGCAGGCTAACTCACTGTTCACTGCCAGGAGATCGAGCCTCACCAGCTCAAGGTTGACTCAACCTTCCATCCTTCCGAAGTTGGTAAAATGTGGACCCAAATTATTGGGGGCAATATGCTGATTGTAAACTGCTTAGAGAGGGCTATAAAGCACTATGAAGTAATATATAAGTCTAAATATTATTTAGTTTGGAATGGGAGAATAAAAAGATATAGACGTGTCTAAGCAAAAATGCAGTCTAATTAATAGGCTAAGTCTAACAAAAGAGCAAATTGATTAAGAACCCAGAGGATACAATAGGAAATTATCCACTAGAACAGCATGTCAAGAAACCAGATTAAATTAACTTGTAGACTAGAAAGCAGAATGTGAGGAAATATTGGGTAAAAGAAGTAGTAAGAAATGAAGAGACAAAATAATTGCAAGGCTCAGACATACTTTTTGGTATAAAAAGACTGAAGAAAAGAAAAAAGAAAAAGGAGGTAGAAGGAGACCTTGCACATCAAGCACTATAGTCAGACTGGGCCCTTGATAGATACTGCCATAGCTTGGCATATGTGACATAAACATATTATTTTAACTACTATTTTAAAATAGTAGCTGTAGTATCTCTAGTATATTTAGCCACAGTGGTGCAGTGGTTAGAGCGCAGTACTATAGGCTACTTCTGCTTCCTGCTGGCTGCCTGCAATTTGGCAGTTCAAATCTCATCAGGCTCAATGTTGACTCAGCTTTCCATCCTTCCAAGGTGGGCAACATGAGGACTCAAATTGTAGGGGACAATATGCTGACTCTGTAAAACCGCTTAGAAAGGGCTGTAATGATATCATTTTTCACACAGATTTCATTATGTGTATGTGAACCAGTTTTGTGTAGTGGTTAAAGTACTAGATTAGAAAGTAGAAGACTGAGTTCTAGTCCTGCCTTACACATAAAGTTAGTTGGGTGACCTTGGATCACTCAGGCTCTCTCAGCTATAGGAAAAAGCAGGCAATGGAAAACCAATCCCAAAGTCTTGCCAAGTACATTGTAGGGACATGTTCAGGCTGTCAGGAGTCAACACTAGCTTTAAGGCACTCCTCCCTCCACCCCCAAAACTGTGTATAGTATTTTAAAATGTTTAAATAGTTTCATATACTATCACAATTAGGACTGTAATCTCAGTCACTGAATGAAGCAGTTGCTAAGCAAGATGCTTTATAGTCTGTAAAGCACTTCAGGCATTACAAAACATTGCACCACTATGCCTGTGGTCACAGGATCACAATCTGGTATTTGGCAATCTACTCGCACTTACAAGGGGGTTGCGAAGAACTCCATGATTGTAGTGATAGCTGTTTGCAATCTTTGCAAACAGTCTCATGCGACTACTTTGCGCGGCATTGGTCGCGTTGGTTGATGATCTCTGGAGGGCTCGAGACAGAGGTTGTTCCTCTGTTCTGGTCCTATTAGATCTCTCAGTGGCTTTTGATACCATCGACCATGGTATCATGCGGCACCGGTTGGAAGAGTTGGGGATGGGGGGCACCGTTCTACGGTGGTTCTCCTTTCTCTCCGACCGGTCGCAGTTTGTGTTGACAGGGGGGCAGAGGTCGACCTCGAGGCCTCTCATTTGTGGAGTGCCACAAGGGTCAGTCCTCTCGCCCCTTCTGTTCAACGTTTATGTGAAGCCGCTGGGTGAGATCATCCGTGGTTTTGGGGTGAGATACCATCAATACGCTGACAACACCCAGCTGTACATCTCCACCCCAGACCACCCCAACGATGCCCTTGAAGTGATGTCCCAGTGCCTGGAAGCTGTACAGATCTGGATGGGGAGGAACAAGCTCAAGCTCAACCCCTCCAAGACTGAGTGGCTGTGGTTCCTGGCATCCCGATATAGCCAGCTGACGCCATCGCTGACTATCGGGGGCGAGTCTTTGGCCCCCGTGGAGAGGGCGCGCAATCTGGGAGTCCTCCTGGATACGCAGCTGTCCTTAGAGGAACATCTGACAGCTGTAGCCAGGGGGACCTTTTATCAGGTACGCCTGATTCGCCAGTTGCGCCCCTTTCTTGATCGGGATTCCGTGTGCACGGTCACCCATGCCCTCGTCACCTCTCGCCTGGACTACTGTAACACTCTCTACATGGGGCTCCCTTGAGGAGCACCCGGAGGCTCCAACTGGTCCAGAATGCGGCCGCGCGGGTAATTACGGGGGCTACATGGCGCTCCCGCATAACACCGCTCCTGCGCGAGCTGCACTGGCTCCCAGTGGTCTTCCGGGTGCGCTTCAAGGTGTTGGTTACCACCTTTAAAGCGCTCCATGGCACAGGGCCCAGTTATCTACGAGACCGCCTTCTGCCACCGACGACCTCCCATCGACCCGTGCGCTCCCACAGAGAGGGTCTCCTTGGGGTGCCATCGGCCAAGCAATGCAGGCTGGTGACCCCCAGGGGGAGGGCCTTCTCTGTGGGGGCCCCCACCCTCTGGAATCAGTTGCCCCCTGAGATAAGAAGAATCCATGACCTCCGTGCCTTCCGCCGTGCCCTTAAAACATTTTTTTTCCAACAAGCCGGGCTGGCCTAAGCAAAACCTTTTAAGTAATTTTAAATTGGGGTGTTTTTTAAATTTTGGAGCCAATTTAGATATTCTTTTTAATTTGTTCTTAATATTTATATTATGTGTTTTTACTTGGCTGTACACCGCCCTGAGTCCCCAGGGAGAAGGGCGGTATAGAAATCTAAAATAAATAAATAAATAAATAAATAAATAAAACAGTCTCATGCAACTACTTTGCTCAACAGTCTCATGCAACTACTTTGCTCAACAACCACAATCCTGGCAATCATGATTGTGATTAAGCGGTCTTGTGGCTCGTACAGAATCATAGGTAAGGAGAATGAGTTGCCGGGGGAGGGGGGGAGCTTTGCTCAGGAGCTGAAAATCCTCCCTGCCAAAATCCAAGCAGCATTTTCAGCCCTGAGCAGAGATACTCCTCCACATTCTGTGATGGGCCTCCACCATCAACCACCTGAGATCCCCTGACCCTTTTTCTTTACTACACTGCATCTCCATTCTCTTGCTTAGATTTCAGCTTTTATTCATCTTTGGGGGTGGCTGAAAGGGAACTCCTTCAGGAGGGTACAGGAATGGAGCTCAAATCTTCAGGGTTTGAGTTCCATTTTGGCACCCTGCTGGAGTTCAGTTTCTTTCTGTGTGAGGGAAAGAACTTGTCCAGTAAGATGCAGGAATACAGCCCAAATATTCAAGATTTGACCTTTGTTTCTGCACCCTGCCAAAGGACATTAGCTACCATCAATAGAAAGCAGAGAACACTTTCAGCAGGGTGCAGAAATGAAGCAAAATCTTTAGGATTCGAGCTGTTTCTGTACCTCATCAAAGGAGTTCAGCTTCCCTTGGCAGGCAGCTCTTTCAGCCACCCTCCAGAGACAGGACGCAGTTCTCTCAGCAAGAAGCAGCAGCTTGCAACTTTCCCTGCCAGCTTCCCCTCTGACTTTCTTGATAAGTTGGCAAAGATTGCAAACAGCTATCACTACAATCATGGGGTTCTTCGCAACCCCCTTGTAAGTGCGAGTAGATTGCCAAATACCAGATTGTGATCCTGTGACCACAGGCATAGTGGTGCAATGTTTTGTGATGGCTGAAGTGCTTTACGGGCTATAAAGCATCATTTCCAAAGCTGTTATAATTCTGTACTGATATTAAATGAACGGTCATAGGTTGAGGACCTGCCTGTACATTAATTAAATTCTTGTAGGAGGCTTTTAATGTAACCGAATATTATGTATATAATTCAAATGACAAACCAAACATTATGGCTTCCCAAATTAAGTCAGTATTTGAATTTGAAATTTTTCTGGCCGTGTCTCTAGATTATATATTTTGGGGAGATTAATCTTAAATATGGTTGTGATCTTTAATAGCCCCAGCAACAAAATCAAACACATGACAATGGTTGCAAAGGAATCAGCATAATAACCACAGATAGCCTTCCTATTATTCTGTCATTATTAAAAAATAACAATATTACTCTATCCCCTTCAGACATGAGACTTTTAAAACAGAGATGTCCTGCAAGTGTATGGTAGCTGCTTACTAATAGCATCAACATAAAATCACACTGATATAGATTTAAAAACCTGTGTATCATGGGATCTGTCAGCAAAGGGGATTTAGAAACAATTATATTCTAGAAGACTAGGATTTATAGACCTATTTTTATATCATTAGGATGACCTAACAGCCTATTTTACTTACTAGTGATTAATCCAAAATTAAACATTAGAATAAAGAACAATTAAATACCCAACTTATCATATGCTAAAAATAAAAAGGCACATGCAAGTGGACATGGCATAAAGACAATGTAAACTATGAATGTCTCCTAGGATCTGCTCAATGTTTGCTTTAGTCATCCAAAGAGTATGTATGAAAATTGATCGCCCTAGTTTCCAATTTCTTCTGTTGCAACCTGTACAGAATAAAAAAAATCTTAAAAGTAATAAAACAAATACTATTCCCTATGCCAGCAGAAATAGAAAGTGTATAAAGATAACTTCATAATTTTTTTCCTATATTATATTCCTCTGAGAAAAAAACAACTTTGAAGTCATAACAAGGAAACAGATTTCTTACAACAGTAACACCATTTGTCCATCTCCAAATAGAAATATTTGGCACAAGAACAGATGTGGTTGTAAATTCTTTCACCCTTAATATCTAAGAATTTTTTTGTAAGCAGTTTCCTCAGAATAAGAGTGTAACTTAACTGTTACAGTGTATTATCTGTAACATTTTGAAACCAAATACTGATCTATGGAGCAATTCTTTCTCCTCGTATTAGGCTATCTTTGCACTATTTCCATGTATTAAATCAGACTCAAGACCCAGGACATTCATATGCTGAAAATACGATAGAATAGAATAGAATAGAATAGAATAGAATAGAATAGAATAGAATAGAATAG